>CAJFCO010018022.1:707-18449 GCA_904066015.1 Synergus gifuensis | reverse complement strand
CGCGAAACGTTGGGTCGCTGTCGTAACTCAATTTAGTATAGCCGCTCCCTTGTTTTGAGACGGCAGTTACTCCAGAGCCAGGCCACTGCAGCACCAAGCCTGATACACTGTTGTTTTAGTGCTGCAGTTGCTCGGCTCTGGAGATAGCTGCCGTCTCAAAACAAGAGAGCGGCTATACTAAATTGAAGTACGACAGCGACCCGACGTTTCGCGCAGCGGTTACACAAAACTTTTCTCAGTGTGGTTGGAGGCATTGCCACACCATAAAAACTATATAAATCGGTAATCGCTAGAACGTTATAAGTCTTTGGCGTTGTCACGGTCTTTTTACTTTCTCCAAGCGCGGAAATTCGCTTTTTTCGTCTAAGAATACCAATGTATCGGGATCGTCCTTAGCAATATAGAGACCCGTAAAATCTGTGAAATCAATACAGTCATAAATTACACGCTTTTTCATATCTGCCGAAATATCCATAACGGTCTCGGTGATTGGTGGGACAGTGGGGACCGTACCTACTGCTTCCCCGCTTCGTTTCCCGCATAATCAGGGCAGTTTTTTATCGTAAAGCCCTCTTGCATTTGTAGCAGGACAGTTTACGCGGTTGGGAACATCCTATTTAGTAATGTCCCTTTTTATTGCAACGGAAACAAATCACGTCATCACCTTTACTCTCGGTATAATTATTTGTAGATGTTTGTTTATTTGATTCGTTCCGCTTTTCCAATTTTGTTTTCGCTTTGTCCATTCGTTGGTCCGATCGTTGTTTGTTGCCGCTATAATTGCCGTTGCCGTTCGTCTTGGTCGAAGTAGTGTTCCGTGTCTGTGATCCTTGTGATTGCTTTGCTTCGGAAGTTTGTATTGCTGAAATGTTATCAGAACTCATTGCGAAGATATTTTCCCGAGTGTTGATCTTCTTATGTTTCTTGTGACCTTTATCGGGTTTCGACTTATAGGCATATTCACGCAAGAAGGAACTCTCAGGAGGTGGTGGTGGTTTGTACTCCTTCATGTACACATTCCACCTCTTTTCCAGAATTCTACCCAAGCGTGATAACTCCCGGAACGATCTAAAGTCAGAGCGGCTTAGCATCTGGTGGTACTTTGGTTTGAGTCCTCTATGGGCCCAGTCCAGTTGCTCCACTATCGGGATCTCATCATTTAAAAGAGAGATCAGACCTTGTATGTTGGTCAGGTAGTCGTCGATACTCTCATCCTTCCCTTGAGTTCTCGCCCGAATCTGCTCTCGGACACGTCGGTCAAAATCATCATCGCCAAAACGGTGTCTTAACTCATCAACGCGACTAAGCCTAGATCTAGGTTCCATCTTAAACACGTCTTTCGGTATTGCCCCTAATGAACTTCTGTCATTAAATCTACTCCGAGTGTTTACGTTATGATGCGATTTGACATTTGACTCAGCAATCGCATTGATTTGCACTCTTCTTCGCCCTTCAAATGGATCAACACGCAATGGATCCTGAAATTTGAAATCAGGACCTAAAGAATTCCTGTTAGTTCTGGACAAAACATTGGACACGGTATTATGAGGTGCAAACGGATCGGGCAGACCGTGAAAATTCGCGTAATTAATGGTCAAACCTAATTCGGGATTGGCGGTACCAATGGTATTAGTTGCTATTGTCAATCCGGTAACTGTACTGTTTGCAGTACCGATCGCTATATTTGCGGAAGTTGTAATTATAGCGGTGGTAACTTGAGTCTCTACACTAATTGTAATTGGGTCAGCTGTGGTTGGCACAGCAGCTGCTTCGTCTTGACGCAGTTTTTCAGCTTCGCTCTCTGTATTTGTGTTGATAGATATTGCGGAAGTAATTGAAGTGACATCCGATTCTCTCGAGGACCATCCTTTGTAAAGGTTAATTCCTTTGCGTAATCTTGCGTTGATAATTTTTCGATTGCCCTCGGTATCCAGAGACAAGTACTGTAGTATCTTTCTAACTTCCGTGCTGCTCAACTCCGCAACAGCTTCTTTTAGTTCCGTAAAGGTTTCAATGCCCTCAATCCTTTCCAAGAACTCCATTTCGGTTTTTTTTGTAATTTCTAAAAAAAATCGTACGGAAATTCCGAGGAACCTGAAAATCTACCCGAAATTCCACAATCTTATAGTCAATGTCCGTTATTATTTATCCCAAATTATGGAATAAATTTCCTAAGCTTATTTCCGAGTCTTTCGAAAATTATAATTAAATAGTTTATTTTAAATAAACTAATTATATTTGAAAAATTTCAGAGACCCTTTAATATCTGTCTGAAATCAAATTTTCATGGAAGTGTAGGGAAAATTCCAAGGAACTCAAAAATTTTCTTAAGAACTCCCTGAAAATCTAGAGGAAACAATGATCGGGGGTAAATTCCGAGGAACTTAAAAATCTGCTCGAAATTCCCAAAACCTTAGATAATAAGCTTCATTTATTCCCAATTATGGAATAGAGATTTTTAATTATGTTCCCGAGTTATTCGGAAATGATTTCCGAAAATAATTATTTTCGGCGTATGATATTCAACTCTAAGTTCAAAAAAAGGGTGGAAGAATTTTGAAGTCTTACGAAATCTGTTCAAATATTCTTCGCAAATCTCCAAGAAATTCCAATCTCGAGTGTTGCAAAATCGATTACCCGCTTAAATTATCAAAAGAAATCTTCAAATTCAAAATTAGCATTCGAAACTCAAAGCCATAAAATCAAAACTGAATCTCGAAGTACCAATCATTACTCAAAACTGTCAATAAAGATTCATCAAATCAAAAGAATTCCGAAGGTCTACAAAATCTACTCGAAATTCTAAAGAAAAAAAAGAAGCAAATAATCTTACTTTTGTCACTCGAAATTAAACTCTTGTTCTTAGGCTCTTCTTTCCTTCCTGCATCGGTATTAGAAAAATTTCGAATAAGTCGTAACTGTAGGGATTCAAAAAAAAGAATTAAATTATAAAATTATAATCCCCCTGCGGCCCTGTATAAAACTCAAAAATTTTCTATACGAGAAATGTAGACGATTGGTCTCATGCGCACATAAAATGATGGTTGCAAAAATCGTATGAAACGAGGTGGAAAATCACAAGACGCATAGAACAGTCAAGTAAGACAAATAACAAAAATTTTCAGAGCGCTTAAAGCAGCCGTTCAACCGATAACAACAATTCGGGAAAAATATTATGACTCTCTTTCAAAAACAGAAATAATATGGCATGGTATGGTTCATGAGTAAAGAGTACTCACAAAAATCAAAAATCTGAAATCGATTAATTTTTTAAAGAAAACAAACTGTTTCTCGAAGTATTTCCGTTACCCGAGAATTAATTTTATGTTTAATTGTCTCGGCGCAACGGGAAGAAATTGAGACCAGATTTCGTACGCGAAACAATTTGGTTTATTTAACTAACAGAAGTCAAAATTGAATCAATCGAATTATTTTAACCAATAATGAATTATGTAATCAGAAGTTAAAATATATTACATAATAAGATCGCACATCGTTTCAATTACGTATTTATGTATTGTAATCACATAGCTCAAATTTAAGGAAATTAGTTAGTTCATAATACAATAAAATGAGAATTTAGTTTGCAATACTCGTTTAATGAATCAAAATGGAGAATTGAATTGAAGATTCAATTCTCAAGTAACAAACGAATATCTGATAGGCACGTTACGTAATGTTACAACCGTATCAAATGTCGTTAAAACGGAAACTGAATTTATTATAAAATTGACATAAATGAACACAAAGTGTTAAATAATCAAGATAGAACATAAGCAAAACATGACAAAATTGAATGTGAGCACTCCCGAAATGATCTAAATGAAATCAAAGGTAGTCAAATAAAGAAAATGGTCAAGCATTGCAAAGCGGCTCCAAATCCACATTTGAAATTACTGAACTTCCTACTTTGCTATGCTTGCCAGAACAAAAAGAAACTATACCTCTGCCATCTCAGGAAATATAACAATCAATCTCAATCAATTACAAATCGTAGAACCACTCTGGTTTCCTTTATAGATAAAATTTTCCGAGCGAGACGTAAAAGGCTACTTGCCACCGAAAACTTCCAGAAAGAGAGTGAAGTACGAGGATCAAGGCGGAAGTTCATTGACAGGCGGGCGGAAATCGGTCGGCCACCATCATGGGAATTGAGTCGATTCCAGCCAATTACAGTGGTCATCCAAGTCATGTGACTAGTGACGTAGTTCAGCAAAGTCTTGTCACTAGTCACCAATATGGCTAGTCGACGTTGTGCCCTGCACTTACACTTAGAAATGTTTATGACGAGTTCACGGAATGACTGAGCATTCACTAATGTGTCTCATAAATTCCAGGATAGCACGTGGATGATAAATTAATAGAATATCAAACTGTCCAGGTTCCCAAGTAGAAAATTTAGAATTTGTCAGAAGCGCGGGGTTCCGCGCGTCAAGGCTGTTTACTGAGGCAGCAGATTCGCAGCCTAAGAGGTGTCGGGCTCTGGCGTCTGGCGGGAGTACTAATGATGTTTAAAAGGTTGACGTCCTTCCTTCAATATAAATCCAAGCCCTTGGTTTCCTTAGCATCTTTCTTTGGTTAGAATGACTCGAGGTTTACATAAAAGTATATTTGAAAACAATTAGAATTTAATATATATTTTCGAGATTGCTCCGAAAGTTCGTGGTGTGGCTCTCTTTCTGGTTGCGAAATATCGGACTACGCGAGTCAAAACAACTATTGTCTCTGGTGCCAGCTATCTGTGTATATCTGTTGACGTTACAGATTATAAATCTGCAACGTCACAATCTTTATATGACCTTTTTATTAGTAATCTTTTTGACAACGAAAATAATCTGAAGATATAGTTTTCAAATTCGGTATATTCACAAAATTCGCGCAATTTATAAACCAATCAGGTTTTCGACAAGAATGTGTTCCATATATTGGCAATATCTCTTTTTAGTTGGAGCATTTTGAAAAATTTTAAGACCACTTTTTTAATTTAAAAATTCTAATGACAGATGTTCGTAGTACTCAAAAAGTCGAACAATTTTTCCTAATGTCTTTTTTCAATAAAAAGAAACTTGTAAGACTTACGACATTTTTAATATCCAAAAAAATGAAAGAAAACTTAAATTAGAAGCCAAACAACGCACGATATGAAAAAAAGTCTAGAAATGAAAAATATTTCTTTTTAAACACTCTATAGGATAGGTATAACAACTTTTTGAATTTCCTTAAAAAATCGAAAATTCAAATTTTGAGCCAAATAACGCGAGATGCAGAGAAAATGATAAGAAATACAGTTATTGGTCTTAAAAAGATCTACAAGTTCTCCTTTGACCATTTTTCGATAGGATGAGTAGTTTTCGTTTTAATCATGAAAAATATTGTTAAACAGAGTCGAGCGCGAAGCGCGAGTACTCTAATGAGAATGTGCTCCTTTATCAACTTAAGGTTGATAAAACCTTAAGTAAATTAGTTAACTTTTGCATTCAAAGCTGTAATTTAATTTAATTTAAATTTAATTTAATTAAATTTTAAGAAATATATAAAATGTAAATTACAAATATAAAAAAAATAAACTAAAATATAATAATATAAATTATATGTAAAAAATATATAATTTAATTAAATTAAAAAAAACATATAGCTTCAAGCGTTCTGTAAAGCGCAAGCTTCACGAAGGGCACAAGCGCGCGAAGCGCGCGACGAGAATGTGCCCGCGATGCGGGCAGATTTTTTAAGATAGGATTAATTTTTTAACAACTTCAAGTCATTCAAAAGCCAATCACTTTCTTAATCTGAACCTAGTGGAATTTTGCTAATTCAAATTTAGAGAGCAGGTTTGAAACAACAATGTATGTGAGATTTTAGAGACATTTCGTTACATCAACTTTTTAGAGAGGAATTTTAAAAGGATTTTTTAGGATTTTTAAAGGATTTCCCTGCGTTTTAATGAATTTCAGAATATTTCGCGAAATTTTAAAGGAATTCATAAAATTTTTAAATGTCCTAACGAATTTTAACCGATTTTAAATGTTTTTGTGAAATTTCGAGGAATTTGAAGAGATTTTGAGAGATTTTAAGGTATTTTAAATGTTGGCGAGATATTTACAGGAATTTTAAGAGAATTGGAGAGATTTTTTAATGATTTTTAAAAGACTTTATGTGTCATTTTTAAGGATTTTATGGAATTTTACAAAATTTCTAATAATTTTAAGGTACTTGATGAGATATTTCAAGAAGTTTCTTGCACTTTTAAGTGCAAGAAAATGACTTAAAATATTTTATGGGATTTAAAGAATTAAAAAATTTGTCAGCGAATTTTGTTGAGTGATTGCAAAAGATTTTTATTATTTTTAAAAGATTTTGTAGAATTTACAAGGATTGCGTAAAATTTTATGGGTTTTTAAGAGGTTTTTCTAGTTTCTAAAGGATTTTGTAAAAGTTTTAAAGACTTCAATGGTGTTTGATGAAACTAATACTTTTAATTTTAATGAATTTCAAAAAGTGTCTAAGAATTCTAATAGATTTTCACGAATTTTAAGGGAATCGAAGGTTTTCGTGAAATTTTAAGAGATTTAGAAAAATAATAATTTAGATTATTACTGGGATTTCAAGGGATTTTAAATCTTGTCCTGGAATTTTTAAAAATTTCGAAATTTCAAAAGGTTTCTAAGAATTTTAAGGGATTTTGATTGATATCATGGTAGTTTCAGGTATTTTAAGAGAATTCAAGAGATTTTAATGATTTTTAAAAAACTTTATGTGGTATTTTTAAGGATTTTATAAAATTTTATAAAATTTTATAAAATTTCTAATAATTTGAGGGAATTTCAAAAGATTTTTCTGATTTTCAAAAGGTTTTGTGGAATGTTTAATGATTTCAAGGAATTTGATGAGATTTTAAGAAGTTTCTGGGAAGTTTAAGAGGTTTTCACGACTTGAATAGATTTAAAGAGATTTTCATGATTTTTAAAATATTCTATGGGATTTAAGGAATTTTAAAAATTGTCAGGAAATTGTGTGTGTGTGTGTGTGTGTGTGTGTGTGTGTGTGTGTGTGTGTGTCACGATCCAGAAATTTCTTGAAAACGCGTAGAGATAAATTGATGAAATTTTTCACAGTTATTCCACTATATACCACTTGAATTTCTTATAAGGGTTTACCAAAATATTTAATTTTTCAAGTTTCGTGTAGTTTAATAATTTTCGTAAAATTCATTTTTTCACTATAACTTCTCAAATATTCAAAACTTAAAGCTTATGTAAGGATTCATATTAAGCAGATTCCTTTCATCGAGACAAATCGATTTGACCTATATGATTAATGCGTTTCATTAAAAAATAAGGATGCTATGGTTAATTGTATTTATAGTTAGTCCTCATCAAAATTGGATGATTATTACGTAAAAATATCAATTTCCGTTGAGAAAACGCAAACATAACCTCAAATAGTTGATATCAGTTAGTCCTCGATGATTTTTAGTTAAAAATATCCATTTCCGTTGAAAAACCGTAAACATAACCTCACATAGTTGATATTATCTGATTTTTACTAAAAATATCCATTTCCGTTGAGAAAACGCAAACATAACCTCAAATAGTTGAGGTTATTCGATCCCATCGACATATAGAAATGGACCGCTAACCCTGTGGTGATATTAGATATTATTATATTATTATATTAGATTAGATTATTAATTAATTTTTAATTGCTTAATGCAATATATACATAATATATTTTGTATTATCATCATAAAATAAGACAGTTAACAAGAAAAGCTATGAATAAATAAAAATATTGCTTGCATTGCCAATGTTACTAATTTTATAAATATTTTGCTTGAGAAATATTTAAAATATTTAAAACAATTTTATTCTAATTTATTCGTGACACAAAGATTCTATGCAAGACAATTTGTTTCTTGTACTTTTTGCATATAATTTTCTAGTTTTATGATTTTTTGATCTCTTTCAAGTACTGATTAATATTTAAAGAAGTTATTCTAATAAAATTTTTAACCTTAGTTTTTAAAAATCATAAAACTTTTATCATTTACCAATTTTGTTCATATGAAATAAAATATTATACTTTAATGGGAGAGGACGGAAGTGGCGCCGCCAGCGGATTAGTTCCAAGCTGGCATCACTAACGGCCGACGGGGTTTAATGGTAAAAAGGCCGTCGTCGGATAGGGCTGCTGTGAGTATAAACGCTAGAGCACAATGGAGAAATAAACCTATTACCTATGGTTCTGTTCTTTTCTATCATATTGCCCTATCTCTTTTGCGGTCACGTGACAAGAAAGATGGAGCAATACGATAGAAAAGGATAGAACCATCATTAGGTTTAGGGAATAGGCTTAGTTATCCATTGTGCTTTAGCCATAAGTTGGATTGAGGTTGTGGAGGTTTTGGAGGCTGTGGAGGTTGTGGTGGCTGTAATGGTGCGTTTATACCTTGGCCTGCCCAACCGGTGCAGGCAGAAAGTGTATGAGAGTAAAGGAGATAGGGAGTTCTTTTTGTCCAATTTTTCAATCCCTATCTCTTTTACTCTCATACACGCACCATAAAGGTTGTGAAGGTTGTTCAGACTGTGGTGGCTGTGCAGGTTGTGGAGGTTGTGGTGGCTGTCGAGGTTGTGGTGGCTGTGGAGATTGTTGAGGCTGTGGTAGCTGTGCAGATTTTGATGGCTGTAGAGGTTGTGGCCTGGTCCCTGGTCGTTGGTCCATTTCTGGTCGTTGGTTCAGTCGTTTAGCTGTCTGCTCTGTTGGCGGCTGGATGGTTGCTTTTGTTGCACTTTGTTGCTTTTGCCTTTGTCCACTTTTCTCAGCTGGAAGATCGAAAAAAGGGGAATAAATAAATAAATAAATAATAAATGAATTTAAATAACGCCGATCTCCTATAGAATTAATAATTCAATCGAAGATCGAATTTGAAATTCGATCGGAAATCGGCGTTATTTCAAATTAAAATTGAATATCAAAACCAAAATTCGAGAAATTTTAATATTAATAATTAATAATCTTTTAAATAAATTTTACATAATTTAATTTTAATAATTTAATAATTAAAAAGATTAATTAATTTAATTAATTAAATAATTTAAGAATAATTAAACAAGACCTATGTATACCTGTGATTTGATTGACAGGCAAACTCCTCGTCTGCCGTCTCGTCACAATCCTTTCCAGCGGGTTGGACAGTGGAGGAAATTCCTCGTCTCCTGGAATCTCCACTGCTTTAGAAGATCGACTTGTGAAGAAAATAAAAAATTAAAACAAATAAAAACAATAATAATAATTCTAAGTTTATTGAACGGAAAATCTATCTTACTCTCACTGTTTTATGTGACGACGC
Source organism: Synergus gifuensis (assembly GCA_904066015.1). NCBI lineage: Eukaryota > Metazoa > Arthropoda > Insecta > Hymenoptera > Cynipidae > Synergus > Synergus gifuensis. The sequence goes on along the minus strand of CAJFCO010018022.1, from coordinate 9,103 downwards.
CATACATTTATCTCACTCTAGATTTTTCACCAAATGGAGAAATAGAGAAATATCTTTAGAGAGATAAATGCATGATATTGTCAGAAGTTTGGCAAAATTTAGCTCGCGAATGTGTATGAATTTCTGTATATATCTGTTATATACTGTAAGTCTTGAAGGCTCATTCTGTGCCAAAAGAAATGTATCATTCGGTTCCAAAGTCTGATTTGAAAAATCTGTATTTTCGCCAAGTTCATTTATTTGTTTCGCGTTTTCTACATGCCTGGTCTCTTCTGCTACGTTCATCTCAGAAGGATGCTGCTCCATAAAAGTAGATGATAAAAAATCTCCGTCTAATGCAGGAATGCCAAACATGTCGCTTTTGTCCAAATCTTGTCCATTATTGATATTTCTTACCACATTTTCCTCTTCTTCATCTTCTTCTACTCGTTCAGTTTCATTGAATTCTCTGTCATTGAATTCTGCGATTTTATCTTCTTTCTCAGATAAATCCACTTGCTCGTCAATTTTTTCTATTTCTTCTTCTTCATTCTCTTCTCCTCCTGCTTTTTCTGTTCCTTCAATTTCAATGACTTCTCTTTCTCTTTCGTGACCGTTCCTTTCATTTTCATTTTGTGTCCATAATCGACGAACCTCTTCACGAATGTTATTTTCATTCGTATCCCAAATTTTTTGGTATTTCATTGCACACTTAGTGGTGAATGATTTTTTGAAGTGTTTCACGCATATCTATATTTAAAAAAAAGAATAGAACTAACTAAAAATTTTTTTCAGAAATGACAATAATAAATGACGACTTATTTACTTAAATACTTTATAACAATCAATAAAAAAGTGCAAGGTTTTAATTTTTGAATTGCGGATCTTAAGGTTTTTTGTAACGCCGTCAAATTTATTTAAATTTTACAGCTTACAAAATTATTTAATTTTCAAATTTACTTTAATCCCTTTGTTTATTTAGAAATTTTAGAAGCTGAAAAGGTTATTTCGAGACTTGGATACATTATTTAGACAACTTAATTTAAGTACTAATTCTTTGTAATTTTCTTTATTTTATGTAATTTTCATCATCGAGTCGTATATCATCATACAATTATGAATTATGAAGACTTCAATCATTATATTTGGATTCATTGAGGCTAAATATTATTTGGGAATTATGGCAATATTTGAAGATTCGCGCCCTTTACTATACCCTGATGAGACGATCTGAGGATAAGGAAGATTTCTTCTAGTCACATCCCACGCGTCATTGAGCAACTTCTAAAATACCTTTGTATTTTAATATACTAGTGCCACTGACGGCCGCTTCGCGGCCGTCGTCGCACTACTTGCCTTTCTATGTTCTTTTCTACATTCAATGCCTATGTTTTCTTAATACATGTACCTTTCTATATATTTTTTCTATATTCAATGCTCTAAACTCGAAGTTCGATATTCGATTCTTTTCTATTCGAGATTTTTCATGGGTGCTTTTTCTACTATAGGATAATACAACAGACAGATTTCAGTTTATTTTCATTTGAGAAATTCAGATTATTTAATTTTGTGATTTTGGGTAGACTTGAATTTTATTGGAGTAGCATCATGATATTTTTTTTAGTATTTTCTTATATCGATTGGCCAAGAAAGCCTCGATAATTTAAGATTTTATAATTAGTTGGCCAAGAAAGCCCTAATTATTTTTTATGTAGATTCTTTAGTTAGTTGGCCAAGAAAGCCCTAACTAGTATTTCTCATTGATGCTTTGAAATTCCTTAAATTCATAATTCGAGTCAATTCTGAATTTCTCAATTGGATTCTCATTCTTTTTCATGTGATTTTAATTATGTCTATGTAATTTTGAATTTTACCAACTCCGAAATAACTGACGAAAGGTCATTTATTCATTTAAGATTCGATTAAAGGTTAGGAATTATGTCAATTTCATATATTTAGAATTCTGTCTGTTTAATAAATTTAGAAATTCTTTATGTTTCATAAATCTTTGTAGATTTATTCAAAATCTTCGATTTTCCAAAATGTGCTTATTTTAACTTTGGAAGTAAGGATAAATTGTGTAATTATTCTACAATTTTCTGAATAATTTCAAATCAATAATATTAAATTAATTGAGACCTGTGTAACTTGTAAATTATCTCTAATAATTAGATAATAACCTTTTTTTATAGATTTCAAATTTTGTAAATCAATTTCGTGATGTAATTCCGATCTCTTATTTTACTGTGTGAATTTAACCCATGTGAACACCTCGAACTTCAAAATTATTTGAATAAATTGTTAAATTTGATTATTAAATTTATTATTTTATTTTGAAGTAGAAATAAATATAGTATTAGAAGATATTTTCTCGATCTTTGTTCTCAATCTCGGGTTTATCCCAGCTCAAAAAGGGATGACTCAGTTCAATGAAATAAAAACCCTCGTAATTAAAATACTTGAACAAAAGAATGGTTTAATGATCGTAACATTTCTACACAACCAGTGCGACTCACCATGTTCGAGTCTCGTCCGCTCCTCTCTCTCTCTTAAGGTGCATTCACACTCTCTCACTAATTCGTTTTTCTTAAAGCTCGTTTCACAAGGTGTGCGCTTTCGCTTCTAACATTCGGCCAACCTCAATTGAGCTTGCCCTCAAGCTCTCATGCTTTTACTTAGGCAATTAAATATGCGAGATAGTTGAGCAATTTACTCATAATACAATCAGCTTACTGTAATCTTATATCTCGGCGGTAGCAATTATAAGCTCTGAACAATTTCGTTACTCTTTTACATATAATCTCGTAGATAAGCAGGTTTTCGCACGGTGCGCTTGGGTCTTTGCTTAGGTAATTTAACATTTGTGTTGGGATTTAACGAACTTACGTCTAAATTGTCGTATCCTACAGGATCGTACGAGTTCTCGGTTATTTGATTTTCAATCCGATCTTCAGAATCGCTTTCGACTTTATCTATACCTATATCATTTAATCTGCGGCGCTCCACAATTGGTTGAATCTCATATGTGTCACCCGGAATTTTTCCGACGTGAAACTTGTTCCTCTATCGTATATTACTCGATTCGGCGCGCCAAATTTTTCAACCACCTTGTCAAATCTTTTGATGGTCACCGTCGTTTCCGTGGTTTTTGTAGCTTCTAACACTACGTACTTAGTTAAATTATCGACTATCGTCAAAACATATCGATTGCCTCGGTTGCTAATCGGAAAGGGACCTAAGTGGTCCAGATGGACCGTTGCGAAGGGTCGATTTCCGGGCGGAATCGGGTGTAACTCCCCTGGTTGTCGACCTCTCGGCTTTTTATTCATCATGCAAGGCAAACAGCTGGCTATATGCCCTTTGACATAACCTCGCATATTAGGGAAATAATAGTAATGACGCATTTTCGCTAGTACCTTATCAATACCTAGGTGACTTGTGAGATCGTGGTAGCGAATCGTCAGCGCCTTTCGCATGGATGCTGGAACGACATACAAGAAAATGTCCCTATTTTCGCGTTTTGCTATTCTATATAGCAATCCTCCTTCAAGTCGATAATCATGTATCGCGCCTCGTTCATCTTTGGATCTCTCGTCGTCTGGTTTCTCGAGTATTTGAATTATTCTCTTTAATCTCTCGTCCGATCTCTGATGCAACAGAATCTCATCCTCCCTTGTGGTTATCGCAAGTATCTCAATCTTTTCAGAGTCCGGTACGTTTTCTTCGATTATAGGAGCTCGTGAAAGCGCGTCCGCGTGTCTCATTTGTTCCCCTTTTCGATGACGGATTGTGAAATCGTAATCGCTTAACGTGTAGGCCCATCGCGATACCTGAGGGTACCTAGTATTTTGAGTATTCAAGAAAACTAACGCTTGACAGTCAGTTACCACTGTAAACTTTAATGGAATCAGAAAGTTACGCAATCTTTCACATGCCCACACTACTGCTAAGAGTTCTAACTTACTCGAGGGATATCGAGACTCGATGTCTGACGTTCTCCGGCTGATCGCGTAGACCAATCTCAAGTCTTGTTGATTTTCTCCCTGTAGGAGCATAGCTCCAAGTCCTAAAGAGCTAGCGTCCGTATGTAACTCGGTTATTTTTGCCCTCGGTGCGTAAACTTGTAAGATCGGCTTTGTTGTTAAAAACCGTTTTAACTCGCGAAACGCGTTATCTTGAAGTTTAGTCCAATTAAAACTTGAATTCTTACGCGTAAGAATAGTTAGCGGCGCAGCTATCTTGGAAAAGTTTGGTACGAAACGGCGAAAGAAACTTGTTAACCCTAGGAATCGTCGCACCGCGGGTACGTCATGTGGTTTCTGAAATTCCTCAATCGCTCGTACCTTTCCTTCGCTCGGTTCAACTCCCTCAGAGCTGATCTGAAAACCTAAAAATTCGACTTTTTCGAGTCCGAACCGACACTTTTCCAGATTTAGGGTTAGTCCGGCTTTTGACAGTGCATCTAATACCAATTTTATTCTTTCTAGGAGCTCATCCCAATTTTGACCAAAAATGAGGATGTCATCGAGATACAGTAGTAGTATCTTATTTCTCAGCTGACCCAAAGCCAACTCCATTAGTTTGGAGAAATAGAACGGGGCGTTCATGAGTCCGAATATGGCACGCGTGAACTCGCCTGTGCAATCAGGAGTAATGAACGCGGTCTTATGTCGCGCTTCCGGTTTCAGCGGAAGATGAAGATATCCGTTTGCCAGATCCAGGGTCGCAAAGATTTGTGCTCTAGTTATTGCCTCAAGATACTCATCTATTTTGGGCAACGGATACTGAATTCTCTGGGTCTGACTATTCAGACGTCGAAAATCGACTACCAGTCGAGGTTTTCCGTTTTTCCGGCGAATCAGTAGAACTGGACTCGCGTACGGGGATGTCGTCTCGGTTACAATCCCTACTTCTTTCCATTCATCTACTATTACTTTAATTGTTTCGCGTTCTTTTCGTGTTGCGCGATAGGGTTTTGAATATACAGGAACGGATCCTGGTTTCTCGATAATATCCATCTCGATTAGTTTAGTTTGACCTAACTCGTTTAGATCTTGCGCTACGCAATGCCGATTCTCGTTCAGCAACTCGATCAACGATTCGCGTTGATAATTGGTAACGTTATTACCGCATATTACCTCGTCTGACTCAACTGGTTTCATCCTCGGGGATAACTCGGGCACGCGTTCAATTCCAAGAATTGAATCTCCAATTCGCGTTCCATGACTTAACATTACAGGGTCATTACTCGTATTTATGACACCTAAAGTCATTTCTTCTTGTCCTACGTTTAACTGTACAAAATTTACTGTCGCGGGTTGTAATTCTTCGTCTATTTTTGCTGTCGGATGTCTCGGTACCTCGATTTTGTCTAATGCAATTTTAAATAACTCGGCGCTTGCTCGATTTTGGAAGATCAACTGATCATCTACCTTTAAATAAGCGACATGCGATTGTTCAGTAAACGTGCGTCCTATGATCGCGTCCCACGATTAGACGTTATCCGGAACTACTCGAAGAGGAATATTCTGGCACTTAACGTCGTCGACTTCGATGTCTCCGAGTACTACTCCAACAGACTTAACAACGTTCCCTTCAGCACCGAATCCTCTGAGTTCGCTTGTTTTTCGCTCGAATTGGAAATCCTCTCGTAAAACCGTTGTCGCCTTAAGTGTACATACAGCACCCCCTGTATCTATCAAAGCTTCCACGGCTTTTCCGTTGATTCTGACTTTTTTAATATATTTGCGCGTGGTTTCGTTAAACGGCTGATCAATCATGTTAACAACTGGATTTTCCAAGGGTCGTGGTTTTAAACAATTTCGCGTCCCATGTCCCTTTTCTTTGCAATTCGTGCAATACGGTTCACGTTTCGGTTCAGTACAATCGCGTCCAAAGTGTCCGGTCTTCTGACAATTAAAACACTTTAGTTTATTCTGGTAGTCATTTTTATCCGAGGTAGGTACATTCTGTTTCGGACGTGTTTCTTTATTTTTCGCGAAATTATTTTCTACTTTTACGTTACTATTCTCAGTTTTCGCATTACTAAATCCCGTTCTTAAATTCCCTCTTTTATCATTGCGCGAGCTATTTTTGTAGAAATTCTTTACCGTTCTGTCCAATCTCTCGAGATCCGCAAGAAGTTCATTTTCATCTCTATGAGGCGCAGCTGATGCACTTATCATCAACTCACGAGATTTTAAACCTGATAATACTTGTTCTTTAACTTGGAGAAAATTAAGAGGTAGGTTTTTGCAAAGTTTGATTTTACTGTGAAAGTACGAAACTAGAGTTTCGCTCGGGTTTTGAACTCGATTTTGCATCTTGATAAATGCTTCTGCTAGATCGATTTCGCGTAAAAATGTTTTACAAAATGCTTCTCGGAGTAAACTCCAGCTCGTAAGATCCTTCTGTCGACTCAAGAACCAATCGCGTGCAGCACCGGTCAGACTGCATTTTACAGTCTGAATTAGAAATGATTCAGGCCATTTATTTACACAAGCTGCCGTCTCAACCTGCTCAAGCCACATTTTAGCCTCTTGAGGTCCTTGTTCCCCATTGAAGCTTTCAATCGTTTTTGAAAAATCGGGGATGATATGAAATTCGCGTTGCGGGCCTTGGTTTTGAGCAAGTTGCTGCGTCAGCGTCATATTTTGTTGTATTATCTGATGCATTAAGGCTAATACTTGATCGTAGTTCGCTGGACTATTTCCCGAAGGCGGATAAGCATTGAAAACTGGCGCCCCCTGAACAGAAGGTGCAAAACCAGGTGGTGGATTTCTATTATCAAATTGTGGTGTGCCACCATTTACATTAATCGGATTTAAATTATTCGTTACCATGTTATTTTCACTACGCGGTACATTAGGCAATTGTTCGCGCATTGTAACATTACGTATCTCGATTACATTTCCGTTTGGAATCGCGGAAGATCTATTCACTAGCGTCGCGTCAGCGCCATCTTGGCTACCTGTCACATCATATCTCGAATTCTCAAATGCATTAATTTGCGATGTTTCGCTTACAAAAGATTGATGTGAATTATTATAATTTATTTGCGCGGATCGATTACCTACTTGAAATGGAGTAGAACGACCTCCTTGTCGCCTCCCTTGATCTTCACGATTGATCAAATTGCGTTGGAATTGTTCGAATTCGTCGATCGGTTCCACTCGTCTCTCTCCGCTCGAATCCATGATGGCTGCCGAAATACGAAGATCACGTTGGCGATGCAATTTTCTTCTTTCAGCTTTTCCTAGGAAATGGCGATGCTCAGCAATCCTCAATCCTTTCTCTCGTAGGTTTGACTGCAGTTCAGTTTCGTAACTGAGAATCTCGTTCCATGTGTCTCGGCGGAATCTACGTACAACAGCTTGGGTCCTTTGTTCTTTGTTCGTACCTCTCAGCGTAACTCTCGTTGTCGAAATTCTCAGAAAAACGTAAGTGTCTTCAGGACTCGTTCCATGGAAAGCAATATTCGTCAACAACTTTGTTTTTGCGTCGCACTAGGTAGAAGAAGTCTCAGACACGACAAAAGCTGGTACACGATCAGTCTCTGGATCAATTTTCTCGTTGCAAGCACACACGAGCACAAAGGGAAGGAATCAGATCCTCACCCCACACTTAGAATATTAGAAGATATTTTCTCGATCTTCGTTCTCGATCTCGGGTTTATCCCAGCTCAGAAAGGTATGACTCAGTTCAATGAAATAAAAACTCTCGTAATTAAAATACTTGAATAAAAGAATGGTTTAATGATCGTAACATTTCTACACAACCAGTGCGACTCACCATGTTCGAGTCTCGTCCGCTCCTCTCTCTCTCTTAAGGTGCATTCACACTCTCTCACTAATTCGTTTTTCTTAAAGCTCGTTTCACAAGGTATGCGCTTTCGCTTCTAACAATAGATAATCTTTTCAGAATAGAATCCTCCCCTCTACCATTATCCAGAATTTGGGGCTGAGCTAGCAAACTTAATCGGAAGAATTGAAATGTTCTTTTTTTTATTTTTATGATGATTTAAGTTAATTAAATTTGAGTTGACCAAAAGGTCTCGCGCCTGTCATTTTATTTAGATTAAGGGCATTCGATAAACGAGCATTAAAATTTGTGTGGCTACGCCAATGGGTCTTTCCCATGTATAGGAGGTATCTGATTGGTAGACAATATGGCTGTACAGGAGATGACAGATAAATTGAAATTTCACAGCGAAAGTCTTTTATTATTTATGCACAACTCCGGCATTTTTGAAACATATGAGGGTTATAGATGGAATTCTATAACTCCCAGCTATAAGTCTGTGACAGAGAATTTCGCGATTGATAACGTACGAAGCTGTAATTTACAACCAAAATTCACCAACACGATCGGAAAATCACAGTTTTGACACCTAGACGAGTGTCAGACGTTCATGTTCA
>CAJFCO010018021.1:49188-69860 GCA_904066015.1 Synergus gifuensis | reverse complement strand
AGGGATTAATTCATCATAATCTTGCAGAGGAATCATCGCAATCGGATGTTCTCGTTCGTCAAAAACGAGTTATTAATCACATACCGGGTAAAGATAATCCAGTAGAGATTAAGGAGTTTCCTTACATTGTGCATATTAAATTTGGTATCCGCATTCAGTGCGTGGGTAGTATTCTGTCTCATAACGTTGTAATCACCATTGCCTCGTGTGTTGAGGCAGAAGCAGTTTATTACCAAATTGTTTCTGCGTCATCAAGTACAAATCGTGGTACCCGTCACCGTATAACAGATATAAAAAAACATTATGGCAATCATCCAAACAGACCTACGGATGGTATTGCTTTGCTCACTGTTGATCCACTTTTTGGATACGGAGTATACACTAAGCAGATAGAACTGCATTCAGGACCTTTGCTAGCAGGTATGCATGGTACTGTTAGTGGTTGGGGATACAACTTTAGAGAAGAAAAGTAAGTTATTAACAATTCATGTATTCAATTCATAAATCATAATTCATGTCGGTTCAAACAATACAAAACTTTAAGTAAATGAAATATGGAATTGCTTGATATGCATCACTATGACTAAATCTTCTCCTGATTTCAGTCGTGGAACGAAATACCCTGTAAGACTACGAACAATTGAAGTACCCATAATAGCCCATCGGGATTGTGTTTATAGATATCGACATCTTTTTGAGATATCCGATATGGATATTTGCACTTATCATCCGCTAAAATACTGTGGTCATAATGATGGTGGTGCTCCTCTAGTTGTAGATGGTTATTTGGCTGGGGTTCACATTCGGACTGGAATGAGAGCTCATATGGATGAAAACCTTCCTGATATTTTTATAATGTTGCAACATTCTACCTACAATCAATGGATCAGAACAAACGTTCAAAACAGTTATGGTCAATCCCACACCCAACATCATTAATCATTTGCACAACACGAATTTTAATCAAATTAAATAAAGTAATTAAATGTGTAAATTGCGGAAAAAAACGTAATCTGAATCAAATAAAAATATAAATTTTCATTAAATAACAATATTATTTATGTATTGTATGCACTGGGTGTCACAATGTTTAAATATGTATTAAGAGAGTAGAGTAAGTCGCTTCGTTTTCGTTGTATCATGTTTGAGTCATAATTGGCTCGTAAATTATAGATTCTTATAGTCTCAGAGGAAAATTTTTCATCTGAGTAAGATAAAAAGTAGATTTTATTCCTTTCTTCAAAAATAATAGTTCTGCTTGTTTTTTTCTTAAAATTTTATGAAATAATATATCTGCCAGGAAGTACATGTTTGACAAACTTCCACGTTAGAGAATAAATAAAGTTTTGGCCGGTTTGACCGGTCGAAACGCGAAAAAGCCTGCAGAAACGTGAAAAAGCCGGCGGAACTCTCGTGATGAAAAATAAAAAATTAAACATTTTTTTTTAAACTCAAATACCTGATTAGTTTTTATCAAATCCACAATTTTTAAAAGTTTTTCTGTTTTATTTTAAGAGTATTTAAGTGTTTTGATGTGCGACCCTAGCGAAAGCTTCGGATTGAAATTCATTCCGAATCAATCCGAAATTTTCCGAATTATTCCGTAATTTATATCCGAACTAAATAGTTTCATTCCGATCTAATCCGAAGAACGTTTTCAATCCGAATTAATCCGAAGCCCATTGAAAATCAATCCGAACTTTGAATCCGCCAATCCGAATTAATCAGAATTAATCCGAACTTTCAATCTGAATAAATTCGGTTAATTCGAATGTATCAGAATTTATCTGAATCTTTCGGAATCATTTGGATTGTTTCGAATAGACCGATTTAATTCGGAGTAAAAGTCCTGATTTACCCAATTGACCTGATTCATTCGGAGTGAAAGTTCAGATTCATTTTGATTGACCGGATTTATTCGAATTGAAAGTTCGGATGAATTCTGATTGGCAGATTCATTCGGAGTAAAGGTTCGGATTGCTTTTGAATGGGTTTCGGATTGAAAACTTCTTTCTTATTAGATCGGAATGAAACTGTTTAGTTCGTACAGAAATTCCGGAAAGATTCGGATTAATTCGTAATGATTTTCAATCCAAAATTTTCTGAATTATTCCGCAATTTCTATCCAAGCCAAACAGTTTCTTTCGGATTTAATCTGAAGTAAGTTTCCAATCCGAATTAAACCAAAGCCCATTCAAAAAATCCTTTATTCGATATTTTAGGAATCATTTGTTTTGATTCGGGTAGACTAGATTAATGCGGATTCATTCGGATTGAAAGTCCCGAACAACCGGATTCATTCGGATAGAAAGTTCGCATTCATTCGAATTGACCGGATTTATTCGGATTAAGTCTGGTTAATTCGGATGGGTGGATTCATTCGGGTTAAAGGTTCGGATTTCTTATAGATTTTAATGTTTATCATATTTATTTATTTCCATGAAAACATAGACATGAGACTCAGAAACTAAAATTAATTATTTTCAACCAACTGACAAGTTAACATAAGAAATACAAGTTAAGAAAAGTTGGCGATTTATATTTCTATGGGAGACGCTGGCGTCTTGCTATCTCTCTAAATTCGATAAATTGCGTTCGGCGAGGGTGGAGTAGTAACAGCTCTGCAATTACTGACCAACTTTTTTGTTCAAAATTGCCAGTTCTTAAATCTATCACATAATAGTGGGCACCTTCTTTTATTAAATAAAATAATTCATTTTCCAGTACTCCAAGCAAATAATTATGGACTATTATTGGATCAGCGTCTGGAGATTCACGTACTTTAATGTTATGATGCTCATCATAGTAAAAAGGTTCAGGAAGATTTGGAGTCGGATGTGGCCCTCTATTTATACGCTGTGAACTTGTTTCTGCAAGAGGAAAATGAAACTGAGAAAAAAGCTCAAAATAATTTTCATGCCATATTGTAACTAAAAATTCATTTATGGGAATATAATATACACATACAAAATATTATATACATAATTTTAGCTACCATTTTACAATAAATGCATACTTACCAGTAAAATGAAGAAAAACGGTTAACGCTAAGAAAAGTATGCCAATAATAATTCGCATATTGGTTTTTTATTTTGAGTACAGATTCGTATGGAATATTTCGAATAATGCGCATTAATTTTTTGGATGTTTTAACTAGTTGGATTGCGTGCTTCGGTGCACGAGTTGAGTCACTGAAATGTAAATTTCATGTTATATAAAACCATTAAATATTTTCTTTTATTGTTGGTGACTTTGTAATTCTTATCTTCTAATTTATATTACTTGATGCATAAATACTATTTTCTTTATTTTTATTGGTACTAGAACATCACAGCGCGTTTCGCGCGTCTATATCACGTTACGCACTTGTGACGATCCCACGTAACCATCTCTCAACCAATCAGATCACGAATAAACTGCGGACACTCGACAGGTCATCTATTTTTTTAAGAAAGGAAACTGTTGCGTGGTTCGCAGCAAGGATACCTCTTGCCCCCACTCCTAAGTGTGACGTGCTCAACAAGCGAGTTTACACTCTATGCTCGCGAACCTACTCAATGTTCTCTACCTCCCACTCTTCGCCCCACTACTCGCTCATAGACTCAGTTGATATTGAAACACTTTCGACCCAGATTACGGATTTTTACGTAATCAATTGCGAAATTCTCTCTCACAGATGTTTAGTTGGGAGTTATAGAATTTCTGTATCTTCTTCGAATTTTTCATAAATGCCGGAGTTATGCATAAATTATAATATGTATTTCCGGCGTGAATTTTCAATTTATCTGCCATCACCTGTACAGTGTTACATCTCACAGAAAACATTTTAGTAAAAAACAAATGAATCGTTCTGATTTGTTGAGCGTGCGGAATCGTAATCGTGGTAGGTTGAAACCAACTTCAAGAAGTAGTTTAAGTTCAAATCAAATGAAACTCGGAAGTTAAGGTAGAATTTTGCTAGCCCTACGTATAATCATTTCCTAACTGATTGGTTTATAAATAATATATATTTATAATTCTTATAATCCTTTAAAATTATTTTAAGTAACATAACATCTCTTAAAATCTCTTGAAATTTCTTAATATAACTTAAAATCCTTAAAATTTGTTTAATTAAAAAGTTTTTTTTGGTATTTTCTTAGTTCATATAAAAAACAAACTCCAGGCGGTCCGGCAATATGGCCATTAATTGAACAATTTTTATATTTTGTGATAACAAAAATTATTTTTTAAATCTAAAATATAGTAGAATATGATCCCAAAATTTCGCTTACCGTAATCATTTCCTTCCCTTGAAAAAAAATTGCTGAAAAAACGCTTTTTCGACCTCCTAAAGCAGACTTCTTCCTTAAAGAGATTTAAAAAAATTTGAAGATATTTAAAAAATCCTTTGAAATTCTGTTAAATCTTGTCAAAAACTGTCAAAATTCTTTAAAAACTCTTGAAGTCCCTTGAAATCCCTTAAAATTTTTTTTATTTATTTAAAAACACTTAAAATCATTTAAATCTTTGTAGTTCTCTTATAATTCTCTTAAAATACCAAAAAATCCTTTAAAACCCTGTGAAATTCCTTAAAAGTCATTGAACTCTGATTTGTTTTTTTTTAAATCCCTTCAAATTATTTAAAATCATAAAAAATCATTTGAAATACCCTAAAATCACATGGTTAAGGACTTTTTTAGGGATTTTAAAGTCACCATACATCCTGTATTTCGCAGGACAATCCTGTTTTTGAGCAATCCCTCTTGCGAAGGTGATCGTCCTATAAATGTCCTGTTCCTCCCTAAGGGAATCGTGATGGTTCCCCAATATTTCTACGTGGTCCTCCTCGATTTTCCCTCGGCATCTTAAAATCTCGCAAAGTTCTTCTGCGATTTCTGCTCCACTGCTCGAGGCAATCCTGCTGCTTTGGAAGTGCGCCTGCCAAGATTCTGAAATGTAAATTTAATTGTCAAGAATTGTTGGCGAGAATTTCGATTTTTAAATTTAAATTATAAATTCCAATAAGCAATTCTCAATAAATGTGGACTTACCGTTCAGGGTGCTCAATCTGGAGCCAAATGCTTTTTAATGCATCAGACGCAGTGATACTTTTCTTGGGGTCCACTTCAATCATTGCCTCAAGAAGATCGACAGCCAATCCTGGTAGGAAGGAATATTTCTCCCTGATTCACGGCCTGTAAAATATTTTTGGCCTGAGCGCCTCCCAAAGTGGCAGTTGTGTCGCAGAAGGCCAAAGCTTGGTAGTCGGTGTCCCACAGATTTTATATATTAGATTGAGTTGTTCAATCTCGTCATTTCCCTGGTCAAAGAAACACATTTAATAAATATCGTTAATGAACCAAAAGTCCTCTTTCAAGATAAATATACATTGCTGGAAGACTTACCGTTCAGGGTGCTCAACCTGGAGCCAAATGCTTTTTAATGCATCAGAGGCAGTGATCCTTTTCTTGGGGTCCATTTCAATTATTGCCTCAAGAAGATCGACAGCCAATCCTGGTAGGAAGGAATATCTCTCCCTGATGCACGGCCTGTAAAATATTTTAGGCCTGAGCGCCCCCCAAAGAGGCAGTTGTGCCGCAGAAGGCCAAAGCTTGGTAGTCGGTGTCCCACAGATTTTATATATCAGATTGAGTTGTTCAATCTCGTGAGACGGATGTATTTAATTTTGACACTGAGTGTAAATATAACCACCCAATGTCAAATAAAATCCACTTCATGACCCGGCGCGGCCTGGGTCAGTGGCTGCCGGTGCTCCAAAAATAATAAAATATAATAAATCAATTTTACGGGCGCCAGCTAGTCTGTCGAATCCTGACTAGCAAGGATATACTACTTTAAATTAATGAATCAAACAATAATAAGGCTAGCAAATAATCACTATCGGAGAGCAGAGAATAAACAATATGTGTGAGATTTGGACTGACCCAAAAGCAAAATAATAACATTAAATAAGTTCCAAACATTTATTATACAACATCAGATAAATAGATGCTTACAACTTCTTTTGTCGACGATAATTCGATAGAAACGATTCAACGATACGCAATATCCCAACCAATCATCAATATAATATTCAATCAATCACAATAAAGTCCAATGTATGGAAACGATACCACATTTTTTACTTAGGTATTGTATAACTCAGCAAAACCCGACTCCTGTTGCCCTTTTAACAAAAATCTCCTCACAGATCGAGGATCGGCACAAGAGTGAGCTCTCCAGTGCGTCACTCGTTCGCGCAGACATACGACGACACTCATAGACACACACACACGAGTAACAGTCGATTGAGATCTCTAGTTGATAATCATCTAGGGATCTACCATACCAACTCACATTCAAATTTTATATTGTAAAGCAATGTAATTATTCCCGCCTTGACGTCGACAGAAACTATGAGAATCAAGTAATTTACGGGAGAAATAACTTTCCCGTCACATTCGTCATTTCCCTGGACAAAGAAACACATTTAATAAATATAATAAAATTAACCAAAAGTCCTCTTTCAAGATAAATATGCATTGCTGGAAGTAAACGGATTCAAACGGATAGGAATATATGTAGACCCACCCAGTTAGGAGCCGCGAATTAGACTGACTCTGATTTGGTTTTCATGTCCTTCTATATATCGATTTAAAAATTTCAATTGTTTATAACAATTTGAATTTGTTAATATTTTTTCTTTGAAGTATTTTTTTATCAAAGCTCGTTCTTTTACCTTTAAAATGAAGAAAAAAATAAAGTCTCTAGCTCAAATAGAACTGGAGTCATGAATTTAAAAAAAAATTGTCTTCAAGCCCAAAATCACCACCAATATATCAAAACGTGCCAAAGGATTTTTCAAAATATTAAATTAAAAAATTTTTATTTACATTTAGAATTAAAAAAAAAATTATTTTTCAACAATAACTTCTCCAATAATCAAAATTCAAAGTTTATGTAAAGGAAAGAAAGATTCCTCGCGTCGAGAATAATCGATTGACCTGTAAGATTAGTGTTTTTAATTGAGTATTAATGAAATTATAATTATTTGTAATTTTAAAAATGTTTTGTTTTTATCTTTGTTTTCAAATAACCAAAATTGAAAGATAATATAAGAAATTAAAACGTTTTTTTGCATCGTATTAAATTAAGTAATCTAATATAAATAAATTTTATTAAAAAAGATGGATGAAGTCGAAAGATTCTTTGTTTCGAGAAAAAAGAATTATGTATATTTCTAAATATTGAGGCAAATCATTAATGCTTCCTCTATAAAGAAGCAAATTTATTTGCAACTTTATCGTAATGAGGAAACAAAGTGCTCATAAAATGAGCACAAAAAAATATAAATATTGTTAAATGGAACACCCGAGATCGAATTCACAGATTAAAAATCTCAAATTTGTCATAAAAGTAAATTTTTACGTACACCCGAGCACGTATGATTATGTTAAATCTTTTATAATGTTTGCATGCTTTAATGTTTGTTTTATGTCTGGTACCTAGTCATACGGGAGCAATAACTTGGTGTGTTTTACTTTATTCGAGTTAAGGAAATTTTTTTCTTATCATTGAAATTTTCGTCGAGCAATTATTTTTAAAATTCAAAACAATATACACTCGAGTCTCCCAAATGTCAAGAAATTTTTGCCAGAGGTTCTCCCAAATGTCAAGAAATTCTTTATCCTCTGTAGTCACATCAATTGCGCATGCGTATTTCGTATAATATAATATTTTTTAGCATTTCAAATTGCGTGCGAATAGCAACCAATCAGATACCGAACGTAACGCATGCGCAGTGGTTACAAGTGGGATTTGAGAAAAACGGACTTGACATTTGAGAGAAACTTAACTTGACATTTGGGAGAACTTGAGATTTGGAAAGTTGACTTTTGAGAGACTCGAATGTATTTATTTTTCTACTTCCCAAATCACAAGTTCTCCCAAATGTCATGTCCGTCTTTCTCAAATCCCACTTGTAACCACTGCGCACGCGTTGCATTCAGCATCTGATTGGTTGCTATTCGCGCGTAATTTAAATCGCTAAAAAATATTATATTATACACAATACGCATGCGCAATTGATGTGACTATAGAGATAAAGAATTTCTTGACATTTGAGAGAACTGGCAAGTTTAGGATTACTTTCTAGTTTTAGTAGTAAGTAGAAATGTATATATATATATATATATATATATATATATATATATATATATATTTCCTTTTATTTAATAAAAGATGTTTATAGCTTCCATGTAGTTGTTAATTTTTTTTCTCCCTCACTTTTCTGACGTTATCAATCTTGAGTTTACGAGTGGAAATATTTGGCATTCTGTGATGCTTTAAGTTAGTATGATGCGCTTCTGTTACGTGTTCTATATACGTTGTATTTATTAAGTAGGAATATTTCCTGGATTGTATATCTTATATAAAGAACCATAAAAGGTGGTGTGGAGTAATTTGATATAAAAGATGTGAAAAAATGTCACACATTTGTCAGTCTAAAGGTAAAACTTTCGAAAAATTTTTTAACACTTTTTTTGGCTTTAAGAAAAATGAAGATCGTTTTTGGTACACTGCTGCTTACGTTTGCAGTTTTTCTTAATACTATTCGTAAGTATAATTATTAATATTCGACAAAATATTATATATCCTTAAAATTTGAAGATTATTTTAATTTTAAATTTGATTTTCATCTTGTCATGGAATTTCTAGAAGTTTTAAAAGTCTAGAGATTTTTATGATTTTCAAAAGACTCTATCGCATCTTTATAAGGGTTTTACTAAATTTTATGAGATTTCTGATAATTCTAAAATATTTCAAGAGATTTTTCTGATTTTTAAAAGATTTTATGGAATTTTTAAGGAATTCATGGAATTTGACGAGATATCTAATACTTTTAATGAATTTTAAAAGATATAAAGGGATTTTACATGTAATACTTTTTAGGGAATTTTATTGAGGGATTTCAAAATATTTTTATGATTTTTAAAAGATTTTGTAGTGTTTGCAAAGATTTCGAAGGTTTTCGTAAAATTTTAAGGGTTTTCTAAAAAATTTTCTAATATTTAGAAGATTTTGTAAGGTTTTTGTTAAGTTTTAGGGATTTTCAAGAGGTTTCTAGGAATTCTAAGATGTTTTAACGAATTTTAAGGAATTTCGAAGGCTTTCGTGAAATTGAATTATTAAACTGTTTCTAAAATTTGCAAAAGACAATTTACTATTATAATATCGAATTAAATATAAGCCTCATGTGGAGATCAATAAGGGCGGCTGTGAGATCTTTTTATAATGTAGAGAAATTAATATGAATTAAGTAGTATTAAATTAATGATATTTAATGTAATTTAAAAAATATGAATATTCTTTTTACAGAATTAAGTTCACAGATCAAAGGGGAATTAAATTATCCTGCTTTTCGGCGCATAATAAATAATGAACCTGTAGTAGCTGTACCAAATAGTCCGGCTGGTACTGAAGTACAATTGCCAAATGGGAATATCTATATATCACATGGCACTGGACAGATTAATATGTATTTAGATCGAATTACTCATATTGTATATGTAAACCAGAACAATCGTGTATCCTTAATTGGTCCACCTCTTCGTCGACCCAACAGTCGAAATAAACGACATCCTAATCCTGGAACATTAAGAAATCACTAGATCTACCGAAAATGTAAAAATACATGAAATTTACTTAAGTCAATTATTTTTTAAGCGTGTTTCTGAAAATATCATTTGAATTCTGGATGTCGTCGAAAAGTAAAAAAAAAAAAACGATTGATGTTTGATGCGTCAATTCAAAAAATATTCTAGTCTTGTTCCATCTGTAAAAGTATATGGTCCTTCGCTCAATTATATAAAATAAAATACTTTGAATATAATCACTAGAATTGTTATTGCATATTATATTTAAGAAAAATAAAATTTAAAAATAATAAAAAATAACAATAAAAAATAATAATGTAAAAAAAATTTTTCGCTTTTTATAATAAAATTTTTATTATTTTCCGTATTACCTTTATAAGATTTTATATAGACAAGAAAGAACGCGCGCTCCGCGAGCGCATTTCCGTTCTTTTTCAATATTATATAATTTAGTATATTTTATTCCTCTAATCTCTTAAAATCTATGTTAAAATTCATGAAAATCTCTAAAAATTCCAAGAAACCTTTGAAAACCTGTGAAATCGCTTAAAATTCGTGAAAATCTCTTAAAATTTTCAGAAACTTCTTGAGATTCTTTTAAATTCAATGATAACAATTTAAATCTCTTTTATATCCTTTAAAATCCATTAAAAGTATTAGAAATATCTTCAAATTCCATGAAATCCTTAAAAATTCCAGAAAAATTTTCTAACTGATAAATCTTCTGAAATCCACGTTAAAATTCTTGAAAATCTCTTAAAATTTCCAGAAAAATTCTTGAAATTTTACGGTAACATTTAAAATCTCTTTATATCTTTTATATCCCTTAAAAATATTACATAGAAATCTTATCAAATACCATGAAATCTTTTTAAATTCTCATAAAATCATTTAAATATCAGAAAAATCTCTCAAAATCACTTAAAATTATTAGAAATTTCATAAAAGTCCTTAAAATTTCAGGATAAAATTTCAAATTCCTTAAAACCTCATAAAACTCTTACAAAGCTTTTAAAATTCCTTAAAATTTCACGAAATATCCCAAAATCCCATACAATTCTACAAAATCGTTTTAATATCCTAAAAATCTCTTGAATTTCGTAAAAATCACTTAAAAATCGTTAAAAATGCATATAAAAACCTTCAAAATCATTAATCTCTTGAAATCCATGTTAAAATTAGTGAAAATCTCTAAAAATTTCTAACAACCTCTGGAAAATTCTCAACTCTTAAAATCTCTTAAAATCATTAAACATTTCATCAAATTCCATAAAATCATTAAAAATATTACAAAATTTTTTATAAATTAGAAATATTTTTTAAAAACCCTTAAAATTCGACGAAAACCTTCGAAATCTTTGTAAATTCTACAAAATCTTTTAAAAACTATAAAAATCTTTTAAAATCACTAAATAAAATTTTTTGACAAGTCTTAAAGTCCTTTAAATCACATAAAACATTTTAAAAGTCATAAAAATCCCTTGAAATCCGATTGAAATCTGATCAAAGTCCTGAAAATCTCTTAAAGTTCCAAGAAACTTCTTGAAATTCATTAAAATTCTACAATAAACATTTAAAATCCCTTCATATCATTCAAAATCCATTAAAAGTATTAAATATCTTGTCAAATTCCATGAAATCTTTAGAAATTTCATAGAATCTTTTAAAAATCAGAAAAGTCTATTGAAATCCTTTAAAATTATTAGAAATCTCAAAAAATTTAATAAAATCCGTAAAAATGCGATAAAGTCTTTTAAAAATTATTAAAATCTCTTGAATTCTCTTATAATTTCCAGAAACTTCTTGAAATTGTTTAAAATTCATTGTTAACAATTAAAATTCCTTTTATGTCCTTTAAAATCCATTAAAGGCATTAGAAATCTCATAAAATTCTATGAAATCCCTTAAAATTCCACAAAATCTTTTAAAAATTAGAAAAATCTCTTGAAGTCTTTTAAAATTATTAGAAATCTCATAAAAATCCATCAGATCCATAAAAATTTCACAATATCTTTCAAAAATCAGAAAAATTTCTTGAAATCCTTTAAGATTATTGAAAATCTCATAAAATTTAATAAAATCCTTAAAAATGCGATGTCTTTTACAAATCATTAAAATCTCTTGAATTCTCTTAACATTTCTGGAAATAACATGATAAAATTTATAATCCCTTAAAATCCTTTAAGATTATCAGAAACTTTTCAAAATTTCGAAATTCTACGACAAGATTTAAAATCTCGGAAACCTTTTTAAATCCCTTAAAATTCCACAAAAATTTTTAGAATCATAAATCTTTTGAAATCCACGTTTTAAAATTCATTAAAATCTCTAAAAATTCCTAGAAATTTCTTGAAATTCCTTAACATTTAAAATCCCTGTAAATCATTAAAAATTTCGCCAAATTCCATGAAATCCTTGTATGTTCCACAAAATCTTTTAAAAATCATAAAAAGCTATTTGAAATTCCTCAATAAAATTCCCTATAAAGTTTTAAATTCCTTATTTGTAAAGTAATTGGGGAGTTAATTATTTATACATGGATGTTTAGAAGAGAAGAAATATTCTGCTAGATCTTTTAATCGCTCCTGACGACACCTTTAATTACAAGAACTAGTAATCCCTGCAGTAAAGATGAAGTTTACTTTTTGTATTTCAAACTTATTACAATCTAATTTAGATAAAACGTATAATTTAAACTTATATAACATCATCAGAGTGTTGAAAGAAAGTATTCAATACCAAACGAGATATTTCAAACAATTATACGTTTATAAAAAATATACTTTTATCACTGTTTTCTGACAAAACATGTATTTTTCCATACATATTGACTAAATAGTAAAATAGTCCCTAAAATGCTAGAAGTGCAAACATCCGTGTTTTTAAAGAAATTTTATTGAAGTTTATCAACTTTTTATAAAATAGGTGGGGAATTATATATTTATACACATATCTTTAAAAGAGAGGAAACATTCTAGATATTTCCATCGCTTTTCAAGTGATCTTTAATTACAAGAGCTATAAGTTTCCCCTGCATTGAAAGATGAAGTTTACTTTTTGTATTTTAATCTTTACCTTGGCGGTTTTCTTCAATTCTATTGGTAAGTATAAATTGAAATCATTTATAAAGTGTCATTTTATTTTTCAGAAATTACTTTATTCGAAGTTTGAATTTGGGTGAATGATTGTTTCGGTATTTTTTCTGGAGAGAAATGTCTCGATTGCCTCTAAACCTATCACTCATCTATTCAATCTAAGAACATGTTGGTATAATATACAAATTATTACTTTGCATTGTGCGAGGACTGAAAGTTGACGCAAAAAAAGTTCAATATATTTGAATATTTATCCTTTGGAAATAAATATTTTCATAATATTTAATAAAAGGAATTAATAATCATCAAGTTGCTGCAAAAATATATTAAAATTTACATTCCCTTGATTTTTATTATTATTTTTCTACTTATCAGGAAATAATTTTAATTTAAAGCTCTTTTACAATGCAGAGGAATAATTGTGTTTATCAGATTTTATAGAAATTTAACTTTAAAATAAGCCCAAGAAATTTAAAAAACTAGCAGACCAACACGTGTGCTACGCGCACGATTATTTATTTAATTTCTTACAATTTCAAGTCATTAAAAAATCAATGAAATTTTGCTGATTTAAATTCAAAGAGTAGGTTTGAAACAACAATTTAATCGAGATTTTAGGGACATTTCGTTACATCATTTTTTGGAGAGGTATTTCAAGAGATTTCTATGAATTTTAATGAATTTTAACCATTTTCAAGTGATTTTTACGAAGTTATAAAGATTTTTAAGATTTTAAAAAAGATTTCGTAGAATTTTAAGGTATTTCAGGATATTTCGCGAAATTTTAACGGAATTCATGAAATTTCAAGAGAATTTTTAAAGCTAACAAGGGATTTTAAATTTTTTGAAATTTTGAGGAATATTAGGAGGTTTTTAAGAACTTTAAGAGATTCCAACGAATTTTAAGCGATTTCGAAGATTTTCGTGAAATTTTAAGTGATTTGAAAAGGTTTCTGAGTGTTTTAAGAGATTTTGGGATTTTAAATCATGTTGTGAAGTTTCCAGGAATTTTAAGACATTTCAAAAGGTTTCAAAGAATTTTAAGGGACTTTAAGGAATTTTAAATATTACTATGAAATTTCCTGGAATTTTAAAAGAAGTCAAGAGATTTTTTAATAATTTTAAGGGATTTTCTGATTTTTAAAAGATTTTATAGAATTTTCAGGATTTTATGGAATGTAACGAGATTTCTAATAATTTTAATGGATTTTAAAGGACGTAAAGAGACTTTAAATGTTATAGTAAAATTTAAAGCATTTCAAGAAGTTTCTGATAGGAATATTAAAAGGTTTTCATCAAATTAAAAAGATTTCAACAGATTTTTATGAGTTTTAAAATATTTTATGGAATTTTAAAGAATTTTGTGAAATTTTATGAGATTTCTAACAATTTTAAGGGATTTTATGATTTTTAGAAGATTTTATAGAATTTTAAGGATTTCATGAAATTTCTAATAATTTTATTAGATTTTAAAGGACGTCAAGGCACTTTAAATGTTATCGTATAATTTAAAGAATATTTTAAACAGTTTTTAAGAATTTTAACAAGTTTTGACAAATTTTAAAAGATTTCAAGAGAGTTCTATGAGGTTTAGAGTATTTTATGGGGTTTAAAGAATTTTAAATTTGTCAGGTAATTTTATTGATTTCTCTAATTTTTAAAAGATTTTGTAGAATTTTTAAGGATTTTATGGAATTTGATAAGATTTCTATAGACTTTAAGAGATTTTATATGTTAAGAAATTTTAAGATATTTTTAGGAATTTGTGAAACTTTTTACGAGTTTCAACTTGGATTTCAAGACATTTACGATGTTAATCGTTTTTATGAATTTTTGAAGGATTTCAAGAGGTTTTTGGGAGTTTTAAGAAATCTTAACGAATTTTAAAGTATTTCGAAGGTTTTTCTGAAATTTTTTTGCGCCATTAGTTTGTTTTTCTTCTTTCAACTTCAAGTTATTCAAAAGCCAATCAGGTTTGCAACAACAATGTATGCGAGATTTTCGAGACATTTCTTGACACCACTTTTTTAAGATAGGACTAGCTGTGAAGTTGTATCAACTTTTGTGCTCATTCAATGAGCAGTTTGCTTTCTGTAAGCAAATATGATTTGCTTCCTCATAGAGGAAGCATTAAGTATTCTTTACATAAGCATTAAATTTTTATTATTTGAGAAGTTATATTCGAAAAATTTATTTTCGAAAATTAAAATAAAGCACTACTTTCTTATTTTTAAATGAAATGCATTAATCAATTAATCTTGTAGGTCAATCGATTCGTCTCGACTCAAGGAAGCTTTATTTTCCTTACGTCACCTTCGAATTTTGAATATTAGAGAAGTTATAGTTGAAAAACAAATTTTTCAAAATTAAATAAAACCATAACTTTGTTATTTTTCAATGAAATAAAATAATATTATACACCAATAGATTCGTCTCGATGCAAGGAACATTTATTTTCCTTATGTCAAGTCAAAATTTGGATTATTTGAAAAGTTATAGTCGAGAAATTAATTTTTGAAAATACAATTAACCATAACATCCTTATTTTTTAATGAAATGTATTAATCATATAGGTCAATCGATTCGTCTTGACCCAAGGAATCTTTATTTTACTTACATCAGCTTTCAATTTTGAATATTTGAGAAGTTATAGTAGAAAAATCAATTTTTTAAAAATTTTAAAATTACATACAACTTGTAAAATTAAATTTTTTTTAAACCCTTGTGATAGAATTAAGGTTTTATAGGGGGGAAGAAGTGTGCCAAATTTCATCCATTTCAATACACACGTTCTAGAGATATGCTGGGGACAAAAAAAAAGGGGACACACACACACACACACACACACACACACAAACACACACACACACTCGATGAGGAAGCAAAAAATATTCATTATTTAAAAAACTATTGATATTTTCATAAAACATTGTGATTTGAAATATTTTGCAATATCTTCTTTAAAAAATGAAACAGTCACTACTTATAGTGGAAAGTAGAAAAGTAATCTTTGATATATTTAAACTTAAGAAAATTTAAATGATTTAAGATTTACAAGGCCATAGAAAGAGATAGATGGGGATCGGAGAGACTTTGAAAGGGATAGAAAAGTGGGGATTAAAAGAGATAGGAGCAGTGGCGTAACTATGTAGTAGTGAAACCCCGCATTGCGGGGAGGCCTTCTCCTCTGAGAGGCCTCCGAGGGGCCTCTTAGACTGAATAGAAAAAATAAATTTCACTCTGTATTTATATTTTAATTTTTATAATTTAAATTTATTCAAAACTTTGGTTTATTACGAAGCAATTTATAACTAGAGCTTTTCATAGTTTCTTTTTATTTCCAAAGTGTTTCAAAGGAGCCTCCTAAAAATTTTTGCGGGGGGGGGGCCTCCAATTTTTAGTTACGCCACTGGATAGGGGTGAATTTTGATTGACAAGTTGATAGAAAGGTGTACATGAGAATAGGCATGAGATAGAAAGGAATAGAGATGTAGGGATTGAAATAGATAGGAACAAATTCAGTTTGATAAGGGAATAGAAAGGGATAAATAAGAATAGGAGGGAGATAGGAAGGAATAGAGAAGTGGGGATTGAAGGAGATAGGTGGGTATAGACGAAAGGTAGTAGTGGAAAAACAATCTTTATCCCTTTCTATCTTAGGAATAGAAAGAAATAGAAAGGGATAGGATTTCTATCTCTTTACTTTAAGCACGGAAAAAGTTGATAAATTATTAAAATTGTTTATAAACAATAATATCACTAATTATCATTTTGTTCTTTTTCTTACAGATGTAAGTCTATCGGATCCAAAGGATTTTCTGAGAAAAGGTAAAAGAAATTTTTTAATCATTTGTGGTCATATATGCAATCAAACCTGCATATTTCTGGTTTTAATTTTAGCAATCACGTAAAAGCTCACAATTCTTTGTCAAATATATGTTCCACATACAGTCTTGCTCAGGGCCGTGCGCAGGAATTCATGTTGGGTGGGGGGGGGTTGAAATATTTTTATGATAATTCATATGTTACAATAAAAATATTTCCTTGAAACGATCGTCTTTGATGTAAAATAAAATCTTATTTTTAATTTTAATTTGTCTATGGGGGGGGGTGAACCCGCAAAACCCCCTTTTGCACACGGCCCTGGTCTTGCTACAACCAGTACTCAAATTTGTCTAACTCCATTTTTGATCATAAAATAATTTAAAATTTTTTTGGAATATTTAAAAATAAAAAGAAAGAATACAATCCATAACATATAATTTTAAAATGGTTTATTTTTAAAGCGTGAATATAATTTTTTTTATCGCACATTCTTGATGTCGCTTCTTATCCAATTTTTCAAAAAAATGCATTTTTAATTGCAGGAGAGGAGCCAAGTGGATCAAGAGAGGAGCCAAGAGGAGGAAGAGAAGGGCCAAGAAGAGAAGAACCTGAATCAACCACATATATGATACCAAATAAACCACTGGGTACTGAAATAACAGTACCAAATGGTGGTACATATTTATCACGTGGAACTGGACCGATAGACATATATATGGATAATGATTCTCGAATTTGCTTTGTAGTGCAAAACAATGACCGTGGTCATGTTACCACAATTTTACCACCTAGAGGTCAGAGACCCCCC
Organism: Synergus gifuensis; assembly: GCA_904066015.1. Classification (NCBI taxonomy): domain Eukaryota; kingdom Metazoa; phylum Arthropoda; class Insecta; order Hymenoptera; family Cynipidae; genus Synergus; species Synergus gifuensis. The sequence continues at coordinate 52,494 of CAJFCO010018021.1, read as the reverse complement.
CCTCTACCACACCATAGTGGATCAAAAAGAACTCACTCCAAATGAAAAAAATCCTCAAAAAAATCCTCGTGTTATTTTCGGACGAGGAAGACACAAGTCAATTTTTTTTAAGGGTTTTGGATACAAAGTTTGAACTAAAGATTATATCTCCCCATTTTATTTATCAATTATTATAATTAGATATACTTTCCTGTAAACGCGTAATTTTCTTTCAAGTAAAAATCTATGTATAAGCGGAAAAAGTTTTTAATTTGAAATACCTTGTGACGTTGCAAAATTTTGCAAGTCACAAACTTAGTTTTTATAAAATCAAGTTAATTTTATTCTTATTAAATACCTCTGGAAGTTGCACAGTTCTCTTGGATTGGATATGGTTAAATTAAGTTATTTAAGTTTAGTTATTAATAATGTTTATTTTTCTATTTTATTCTATGTACTATCGCCTGAGTTCTGAAAGATTCCTGCCTTATCCTGTTTATCCCGCTTTATCTTTCATCATTTTCGAAATAACCCCTGGCGAAAGCTTCGGATAGCATTCCAATCCGAAGTCGTCCGGGCCAATGCGAAATCTCTATCCGAGCGAATCCGAATGAAACCGAACCATTCCGAAGAAACTATTCAATCCAAATGAATCCGAATTTTCAATCCGAACGATTCCGAAGAAACTTTTCAATCCGAATGAATCCGAACTATTCCGAAGAGACTTTTCAATCCGAATGAATCCGAATTTTTAATCCGAATGAATCCGAACCATTCCGAAGAAATTTTTCGATCCGAATGAATCCGAACTATTCGGAAGAAATTTTTTAATCCAAAGCTTCAATCCGAATGAATCCGAACCATTCCGGATAGGAATCTTCCTTCAAACTTCAGATTGGCTCGGATTCAATCGGATAGGAATCATGCGAACTTCGGATTGGCTCGGAATGAAACTGTTTCGCTCGGAAAGAGACTTCGCATTGGCTCGGATTCATTCGGATAGGAAATTTTTTATCCGAATCCTTCGCCAGGGACCTGCATCATTATTATATTATCCTGGATTAACTTGTCAATTTTGGAGCATCGTAAGACTTTAAGAAGTTTTTGGGACGCCTTCTATGACTTAAAGGAATTCGGATGTTTCAAACTTTCCCGCCTTTCCGCATGCCCATTCTTTATAATTGCCATGGGATGTGACTATTGCGTTTGCCTTTCTGCATGCCTGTTCCTTATGTTTTCGGATGAGATTGCTGCGTTATCTGCCTTTCTGCATGCCATATTGTTTCTATAGGAACCCTTAATTTTCCATTTCTTTGGGAGGTTTCGTCTTTGCCTTTTCAAAAATATTACTTGAAAAGCCTTGTGCGCACGGGGCCCACTTAATTGGCAGTACGTTCCTGTGCAATCACGAGAGCTCTTGAATTTTGTTACCATCTTTATTTATTTTGCCAGTGTGACGTACGGAATAAGTGAGACATTTAGAAGACGAATTACCATCAATTTTGGGTCGAGTTGGAATTGTTTTCGGACATCAACTGTAAAATAAAGATTTGGATATTTGGACCACTGCAGCACCCCTTTTTGACACGAACCTGTAAATACTCTACGTCACCAGAGATCTCTTACGTCACATAGTAACGTCAAGCCTGGAACACGAAGTAGTATAAGGAGACCAATCTCCGTGTATTGAAAGTGGCCTCATTTTAGGGGGTCAGAGAAGCAGATTTTCAATAATCCATCGATGCCAGCGTTTATGCGAAAAATCCGGGAATTACTATATCACGTGATCAGAACGTCATCAAAACATTTCCCGCTTTGAAAACATAACCTAAAATTGACATATGATATGATCACGAACACCACGAAGTGGTGCATCCATAATCAATTTTAGGTTATGTTTTCAAAGCGGGAAATGTTTTGATGACGTTCTGATTACGTGATATAGTAATTCCCGGATTTTCTGCATAAACGCTGGCATCGGTGGATTATTGAAAATCTGCTTCTCTGACCTCCTAAAGTGAAGCCACTTTCAATACACGAAGATTGGTCTCCTTATACTACTTCGTGCATTTCCCGCTTTGAAAACATAACCTAAAATCGACATGTGATATGATATGATATGATATGAAAATCTGCTTCTCGGACCCCCTAAAGTGAGGCCACTTTGTGTAAAAGCTACCATAGAAGCTACCAGCGGACCATTAAACACCCAGTAAAGGTTTGGGGATGCTTCTCTGAGCGCGGTTTTGGATATTTGGAGCTCTTCACCGAGAACCTTAATGTTCAGAAAATGTTGCAGATACACCAACATGGTCTTCTAAGGTCTGCTAAAAAGATATTTGGAGCCGATAATGCCGATTGGATCTTGCAAGAGGATAACGACCCAGAACATCGAAGCCGTCTTTGCAGCGCTTGGAAAGAGGAAAATGACATCACGACCTTGGACTGGCCATCACAGTCACCAGATGCAAATCCAATCGAAAACGTCTGGAGTATCTTGAAGAGGAAACTTGCCGGAAAACGTGCCTTCACCCTAAAACAGCTGTCACAAAGAATTAAAAAGTTATGGCTAGATTTACCAACGAACTAATGCCGAAAAATTAGTTGAAAGTATGCCAAGATGCCAGGCCAATCTGGACAACGATGGAGACTGGACCATTTACTAAGTGATTGCGTATTAGTACTTTGAAAGTACTTTAATTTAAAAAAATTGTTCAAATATCTCTATTAGTTTTAAAAATACAGACCACACGCTCTTGTTGAACAGACTGTATAATATTAAAAACTACAAATTATTATATAATTAAAAATACTTTTTTCTGGATTTTGCATAATATTATATATTTTTATTCGACCTCGCGGGGCCCCTTGTATGTGGGGGCCCGGGGCTATATCCCCTGCTAGCCTCCTCTTTATCCGCCACTGCGCACATCGCAATTTAACATTAAAAAATTTGAACTATAAAGCTGTTAAAAATAACAAAGATGTTTGTGACGCTTAAATAAAAATGCATTTATATGATGGAAGAAGCGCAGCAGCGCTCCTTCCACCAAAGGGACAGCAGTTACTCCATAAAAAGGACAGCAGCTAACCTAAAATATAGCGCAACAGTCGCCCTTTATTGTGGTGCAGTAGCAGCACTAGAGGTAGTGCAGCAACTCTACCAAATTTTTTTCCATGCATACGAGCAAATTCAAATAACCCGGGTTTTTTTCTACAATTTTGAATTATACAAAAAAATAATAGTGGACATCCATCCATGTTTACGTTCTTGACGGATATACACTCGATGTTCCCAATAGTAACGTTCCCAATAGTAAAGGAGTT
>CAJFCO010018020.1:41974-108165 GCA_904066015.1 Synergus gifuensis | reverse complement strand
TGTCTACTAATTTTCGCTCACCAAATTCGCGGTGAATTTCCGATTTTTTCTCAGTTGTAAATTTTAAATAATTTAAATTAATAACCATGAATGACTAATTAATTATTATTTATAAATAAAATTTAGTTCGGAGGTGCAGGAACATCAGACGTGTTGGATGAGGAAGAAGAGAATGGCCAATTGAGTGAAGAAGATACTCAAATGGGAGATGGTATGAAAAAGAAGGATCATCATAAGGAAAAAGAAGAGAAAGATAAGCAACAGAAAGAAAAGGAAAGCAAGGAAAAGACAAAAATAGACAAGACAGATGATGAAAATGATCAATTTGATATGCCACAGATAGAATATCCGGAAGACAAGTATATTTTCTCTTCTCTGTGATTATGCTTTATATCTTAAAACGAACAGATGAAATAATTTTGTTTTCTTCTTTAATTAGATTACCGAGAGTTATAATTTGTGGAAACACCGAGGAAAATATTCCAAAGATTGTAGTGGCAGATAGTCAACGTAAGAGGACAGGAACTAGACATCTAGAGAATCTTACTGGGAAGTTGAGCGAATCTTTAATTATGCAAGAAAAATTGGTCAAGGAAAATGCTATGCTCGAAGGAGGAAAGTACGTTCATTAACAATAATTAGAATAATATTTAATAGTATTACTGAAGATGTAATAATTGATGTAATCTAAGATGTAATCTTCTGAGAATAATTTACAAGATTAAGAGAAAAATCACTAAAAGAAATGAGGTGATACATTTTATATTAAAAAATTCCAATCAGAAAATTTCAATGAGATCAAAGATCATTGGCTTTGAAATTTCGAAATTAACATCAGACAATTGAATATCGAGAAAATCACTTGAAGAACGATCCGTAACCTCGGTGACAGTTTTTTAATTTTTTTCATTAATGATTTAAATTTGGATTATATCGTCGACTTTTACGCGTTTGGACTCCTAATATTGAACTTTGATTCCGTTATTATCATGACAAATATTCTTTGAAAGTAGGTGGTAAGTTTATTTGAAAAATAGGAAACATGGATTCTATATGAAATTAATATATTATTTCGAGGCTGTCAAATTTTTCTATTCCAAATACATTTAAAGAATCTTCTATTTATATAAGAACGACTTTTAAATTCTATTTGTGAAATTAATTTTGAATATTTAGAATAATTATTTGGAAATTAAATCAACATTTTCCCGATAGGTACAAATTAGAGGAGGCGTTATTAGAAAAAGACAACACGGTGGACTGCCTGCAGCGAAAAGTATGCGGTCTGCAAGCTGAAATGCGAATAGTTGTCAAGGAGAATGCAGAGTTGAGTCGACAGTTGGCCTGTTTGAATGAAAAAATTGCCACACCATCCTGTTGTTATTCTTGTGCAGGAGGTTCTCCTTCGTCTCCAGTGTCGACACCAGCCTTGCCTACTTACTCGTATAGTAGTTCAACGCATCCAGACGATAGTTCCTGTCGCTGCAAGTTTTGCTTTCAAGAAAATATTGGAGACTCTCTACCTCTCACTGCTGGTAAAAATAATAATTCAAAAATATTAATTAGTTATTCAAATATTCCTTGACGGAGAAGTAATATTTTTTTCTATTTTAGGGAATCTAGAGAGTTACAAGTGTCGAACTGTCCCTGGTAAATTCAATATTAAAAAAAAATCTTGAAGTAAGTTTTGGAAAAATGGTTGTTAACTGAATTTGTTATCAGGTACCCCAAGACTTGCTGGAGGTGGTACTCCAGGAAACTATCTTACACTGCAGAATAACATAATCACAGGAGACATGTCCAGCGAAGGTCCTGTGGGCACAAAAAATCCTTGTTCTCCAAGACCTCCTTCGAGAGGAATCTGTCCAGCAGAATTAGAACACAATACTAATGTGTATGGGCAGAGCACAAAGCACATAGTAAGTTAAAATTATATTTTTCAATTTCCCTAACATTTCTCTGACAGAATTTGTCCTACTCTGTTATTACTTCTATATCAATTTCTATTATCCTTGATAGCTAATCGCATTTTCCTGACATTTCCCTGACTTCTTTCACATATATCCACCCTGATATCTATAAAAAAAACTTAAAAATAAAATCTTGATCAACGAGCACTAATCTAACCAAGTAATTTTCGTTCCTTTTTCAGGAGCAACAACTTGGTTGCATAGAGCACGAAGTTCGTACAATGCAAATGGAGTTGGTTAACGTGCAACGTGAAAGAAATCAATTAGATCAGCAACGAAAGCTTCTTAAATGCACAAGACCTTGTGCGCCTTGCTCTTGTCCGGCATCAGGAGCAGAAGAAGCTTCTAGAGCTTATCAGCCTCAAAATACATGTGTTCCATGTAATCCAGGTCCTCAATCGGGTTTGAATGTACCGATGCCAATGAAGGTACCTATGAAACTCTTCGATTGTTGTTCCAACAAAGAAAGAATAGATAAGTCGAGTCGATACAATGAGTTATTTGACCACTACAATCCTTGTAAAGTTAACAATAGACGTTCATAATATCTGTTTAGTATCTCAGGTTGACTTAGTTAAAATACAAAGAGAGTAAGATTAACTGGGAGGAAATCGATCGAATCGGCTCTTCTGTAAAAGCTATGATTTAAGTTAAATGTCACCATCAAGCTGCGATGTATGAAATAAACATATTTCTACGAACCATACAGTGTTCTCTGTTCATTTGCCGAAATGTGATAGTGCCACATTATCCTGTACATATGCAATATTTAGTTTGGAATTTTTGCTGAGTATGTACGTAAAATATGATTATTTCATATCAGCCCACGGATCTTGATTTGGTGGCTTTTTCAGTTATGTACAGCATAGTGTAAGCATTGTTATAGATATAATTTAAGTTTAAGTTGATTTATAAAACATAGGGGGCCGATAGAATTCCAAACTTTAAAACAAAACTAGTCGAAATTCAAAACGGATTTAAACTAAAATCTAAATTCTTTCCAATCTATCGATACCAATATTTTTTAGATGAATCTTCAACAGCAAGCTAGTCAAGGTTCTTGTCTTAATGGTTCCTTGGTGAGTTTTATTCCATTTAAAAATTCTTCAGAGTTTATCAAAATATACATTTGGTTTGATATTAAAATAAAATAAAAATCATGAAAAAGAGTGGCGGCCAGTGTCCTCAACAACAACTGCGAGATCTAAAAGAACAATATGCTCGACTGCAAGATGACTACAAAAGTAAACTTTGTGAAGTCTCTTGCCTCCGTTCGGATGCAGAAAAAATGAAGCAAGACACTCGAGAAGCCAAGGAAGAAAGAGCCAAGATGGAAAATAAGCTGATTGACTTGCAAGAACGATTGAAAATTCTAGAGGCTGAGAGAAATAAGATCAATGGTACGTATAAGATAATTTGAATTTGCTTCAGTATTCAGAATACTGATAAAACTTTTGTAAAATGGGCGACAGGCAGCAAGGAACAGATGATTGAACAGGAACAAGCACTCTTAGTAGCTAAACAAAGGTTCAGAGATGCTCAAGATGAGCTTGAGGAATTGCGATCTTTAACTCAAGATCAATCAGCCCAACTTGAAGATTATCGTAACAAATATTTGATGGTTAGTTTTAAAATTCATTATTATCTTTTCAATTAAATATATAATTTCTTATGTTTATTTAGGCTCAGCAAAAGGTTGAAGAACAACGACATCAACTTGATCTCATGGAGTTGGATAATGCTAGGATGAATGAAAATGTAACACTAGAAATAGGACGTGTTAAGGTACGACTTTACAAAATGGTTTCAAAAATTTGTAATTCACTCAAGTGAAGAATGAAAATTAAAGAATTAAAAATCATTGCAGAATCAATTTCAAGAGAAACTTTCTGAATTAGCTCCTCTGCCTGACATTTTGAAACAAACTCAACTGAAACTTCAAGAATCTCAACAAAAGCGACAGATTGCTGAACGTAATTGTGAGGATTTATCAAGAGAGCTTCTAGATTGTAAGGACAATATGCAAGGGATACAAAAAGAATTGGAAATTCTTCGTAGTGAAAATCAAGCACTACAAGTACGAAAAAATAAAAACTCTTTTTCTATTTACGTTGCGAAAAAATTCCTTATTTTATGAATTTCTGTAGGATAATTTTGGTCAAGGATCAGGCAAGTGTGACGAGCTGGAAAGAAAGAACAGTGAATTAAGGACAGAAAACGACCGTCTTAAAAATGCTCTGATTAGAATTGAAGAGCAAGAATCCCAAGTTCAAAAACGAATTGACGAAAAGTTACACGAGGTCGCCCAACTAACTGCATTACTTGAACAGGTAGGGTCTAAATATTTATATTTTTCTTTCTATTCCTTAATTAACTGAATATTTAATCAGGTACGAGAGGATTCGGCAAGACAAGTGGCAAGAACTAAAGAAAGATGCGAGATGGTTAGAAAAACAATGCAAGGACAAATTTCAGAGATGGAAATACAACTTGCTCAATGTCGAGCAACTGCAAGAGCTGCTCAGAAAGACAGAGATGAAGTAATACTTTAGAAAAAATACTTTCTGTTTAAATTTATCTCTCAAATGAATTATTTGATTCTTAATCATTATTTTGCGTCCACGAACAGATTAGACAGAAGATGCAAGGGCAAATAAATAATCTAAACGAGGCTTTCGAACATGCTCAAGGACGTATTAGATCACTTCAAGGTCACGTCAACTACCTGAAAACATCCTACAGTAATATTTTCAGTGGCCAAGGTCAAGGAGAATCTCCACTTCCTCTTATGTCAGGAGAATCACCATCTCTAGGTCAAGGATACGATTCATGCGATTGTAATTAATAAATTTAAATGAATCTAATTTTGGTGGACGCGATGAGTTTCTCCAAGAGAAATCTAAATTCCAATGAGCCGAAGAAAAAAAAATTCCACTTATTCTTAAACACTTTTATTCCTGAAACTGATTTTTATACGATCTACCTGTCGTGGCGAGTTATATCGAAAATTCATCGAATTTACGATATAACAAAAAAATTCTCCAATTTCAAATGAAACTCAATGTCTAGTATTAGTCTTAATCTTAAAACTACGAAAAAAAAATAGTAAAGTCTGTGTAAAGTCTAAACCGTAGGAAAGTGTAAATTTCTGTTTGATCGTAGTCGAAAATTTTTGATGAGTCCTTTACAAAGAATATAAAAGATGAGACGATTTAATTTCAATACAACCAAGTGTACATTTTATTTATTATTAAATCACCATGTAAGTTCCTACAGATTATTATGGAAAATGAATGAAACTAAAAATATGGTTTGAGAACAATCGTAAAAAAGAAAACCAAGTTATGTACATAAAACAAAATGCACGTTTAATTAACATCTGTGAACTTCAGCATGTTGAGCTTGTCCAGAAGAGCATCCGAGCGCGAGCGAAGTCGTTCCATTTCGACGCGAAAGAATTCTAATTGGGTTTCGATCTCACTTGTCATTTCGATTCGACGAGAGCAAGTGTCACAACACCTGTTACTTAAAAAAAATCGCGATATTATTATTGGAACAATGAATTGATTTAAAGCCTTGAATACCACATATAACTTACTTTTCCATCGACTTTGACTGATCTGAACAGGAAGCTCTAGGAGAACAAGGAGTTACGACTATTTCAGGTGGAAAAGTAGGCTTGTAACTTGATTCTGGACCTCGGAGGCTTGACTTGCTAATATTTGCGGGATTCGATGTTCGGCAATCTCCGCATCCTTTGAGTAAATCCATCAATAGGCCTCGTACTTTTTTGCCACTAAGTCTTCTTTTTCGAACCTTTAATAAGACACACCATCAAATTAATAATACGTTCTGGCAAAAATTATGAAAAAAATACAAGATATTTACGGTTAAAATAATCTGGGTAGCTATTTAAGTTTAAGAATCAAATTTCCGATTATTTTTTTCCACTTTAAGACAATTCTTTCCGTCATTGACATTAAGAAATTCAAGCTTTGATAGACGAACAATAAATTATAACATAGTTACCTCTGGCGGTTCGTTAGACGGCTGCGGATAAATTAAAGGATCATCTTCATTTTGAGTCGAGGAACTTCGATTCGGGCAGCAGCTTTCTCTACATTCATCATACTTAGGACTATAGGAATGTGCGAATTCTCCCGGCAAGTGGCATGATTTGGAAAAATGCTTGCAGCTGTCTTCCTCATCATGAAATGATGGACAATGAGCTGATTGACGTCTGTATGTCCCTTCGTTTGCAATTTTCGAACCGTGACAGGAACACTGTCTCGCTAAATTATCACTGGTTGTGGCAGAAAAGGAATGTCTTCGAAAGTCTCCAGCACAGTTTTGAACTCTATTGCAGGGATGGCAGTCATATCTTCCTACACTGTGACTACAACCATGTCTTTCGTAATTCATTTCAGGGTTATGAGAACAACAGGCATGTTTCTGTTCCTCCATTAAGTGTTTACAACCAGACCAAGATAGGCGATGAGAACGCAAATTACAATTGTGGTTGTCATCAGTCGTGAGAGAACTTCGTCTGTGACAGATCCGCTCATTAGCCAGGGGCGAACACTTTGGAATGGTATTTTCAGACGAATGAGAGAATTTCGAATTGTTGGAGTCACTGAAGCGAGATTGAAGGTTTGATTTTTTGTTGGTTGAACATACCAAGGGTACATTATTCAACAAGTTAGCTTGCGGAGTCTTTTGCCAGCAAAGGCCCGATTTCAGTTCAGCTGCCTTAGTGCTTATCTCGAATTCTTCTCCAGAAGATTCCAAATTAAGCTAAAAATAACAGGAATTTTGTTAAACAAAGAAAATAAAAATGATCATTAGATGGATATATAAAACGTCCTCATATAATTTAAAATAGGGATGATTGAATATTTACCTCTTTTCCCCAGATGTTAATCGTGCCGTTGACTTCGGTCATTCTAATTTCCAAATTTCCTAAAAGATAAGGCCCACATTCCCGAATGATTCCCTTGTTTGGAAGCTTTCCTGGATCTTCCGCCTGGATTAAGAAACTCCGATCTTTGCTATTTTCATCATCCTTGTAAATGAAGTACTTCAATCCATCTCCAAGATCTCCTTTTTTAGTATTTTCCTCTTGCATTTCTCCTTCCCTTTCGTTTTCCATACAGTCTTCACTTTCAGACGGCAAACCGTTCATCTGAGAAGTTTCGTTACCAGAATCATGACTTAGTTTCTTTTTCCCAGATCCAGATGTATGAGGTATTTTGAAAGGTTGTTCGGAGGTAGGTGCTCCAAGCATTTCAGTGGCTTTTCGTTTTTTGGAATTTAAGGGAGTTGTTGACGTAGAAGGATCATCAATAGACTGGGCACAATTGTCTTGAGCTACTGGATTTTTCAAATCCTGGACAAAGGGACTACTGATATTTGTTTTCCCTTGAGTTATATTCGAAAGAGTTTGCAGAATTCGAGACGATGTGAGAAAAGCCCGTGAAAAAGTACGTGGTTTTTTTCCTGGTGTGTTATCGAAAGAGCTGCTGTCACCAGAATTCAGTACTTTTCGCACATCCGGTGATGGAATTGAAATATTCGGAGTGCAGGCGCTCTCTGACCACTGATGAATCGAACTGATAGCGGAGTTAATACTACTGACTGACATTTTATTCTCTCCCTTTCCCGCGGTCAAAGTATTCTGCGAGTATGCATTTTCAGGCATCTCAGTCTGAATGGCTGTAGATTTTTTCTCTCGATTCTGATTCTTTTCATGTTCTATCAATACTTTTTTCAAATTTTCGAGTTCTTGTCTCATTGCGATATTTTCTTCTACAGTTTTTTGATAAGCTACTTGCAAGCAATCGAACTGAGCGTTTCTTTGATTTAAAGAAGTTCTTAACATTATCACCTCTCGGTTATCCGCTTTATTTTTTTCAGTTGCTTGAAACATATTAACGGAATTTCCAACCTCTTCCTCATAGACTTCATCGTCTTCATAGTCTTCTGAAATTTCATAATTGCTTCTGACACTTGAGATTTGTATAGAATTAGTGTTTCTTTGTGCATCGTTCGATGGTTTTTCAGCGGATATTAACGATATGTTGTTGGATTCGACTTCTTCGAAGTTTATAGAACTATGCATAATAATAAAATTCGTTTCCGGATTCGCTCCATTTACGTGTTCATTTACTCGATTTAGAGAAACTCCTTTTATTATTGGAGTGCATGTAACTTCGGAATCTTTACTAAATTCTATGATACCATTAACCTTTTCCAATTTATCTTCGTAATTTTGTTTACCCGGTGGAGAATGATCCACTTCCATGACCATATTGGAGTCATTCGATATTCTATCCGAGGACAGTCGTAAAGTCATTGGTTCTTCTCCATTTTCCAGACGCTCTAAAGTAGAAAACGATGGATTTATATCATCAGGACATTCTTCGTATTCTAATTCCTTAATGACTTTCTCAGCGTAATCTTTAATGTTCCGACTGCCTATCGATGACTTTCGTCCATTCTCATTAAGTTCTGAAAAAAGGTGTAAAAATTACTTAATGTATAACTATTGAGATGTAAGTAAAATATACAAAAATAGAAATTTCGGTACCTTTAGCTTTCACGTATGCTGAATTTTTACCTACAGCATATTCCTCATATTTTGAAACTTTATTCTGTTCTTTTATATCTTGAATATAACGCTTGACTTTGCTTTCAATGTGTTCGTACCTCACTGATCCAGGGTAAAGTTTAGATTGAGAAGATTGATAACTGTAGGGATTTTTTTTGAACCCAGATCGCTCCCACGCAAAACGTGAATTTCGTCTTTTTTCGTAACGAGCTTCCACGATAGACAAATCTTGCAAAGATTGACTTCTTTCTTTGTCGTGCTTTTTTATGCTTTTATGTCGAAGAACAAAATCATCGGAAGCTCTTTCAAATCGATCTGCTTCAGACTCATCTGAATCTCTTTCAAAACGATCTCTATCATAATCATCGTCTTCGTCATCATCTTCATCTTCTTCTTCATTCATATCTGCAAATCATTGATTATAGTGTATTATAATTTAAAAAACAATTCTTTAGTGTATGTAAATATTAAATGTCAGTTCTGTTTTTAAAAAACAACTGCGAATCAAAAAAAAAAATCTTCTAGTTTAAGGGCGTTGGATCCAAATTCTAAACTCAAATTTCGACTTCTCCATTTTACTTAACAAATTTTATAACTATATTTTTTCGCTTTGTAGCGGTACTAATTTTTCAAATAAAATTATGCGTATACAACGAAAAAAACGTCTAAATTAAATATTTTTTGCGTAAAACGGAGAAATACAAATCTAACCTCGAAATGTTATAGTTTTGTATTACGCAAAAAATATTGAAAGTAGACTGTTTTTTTTTATCTATCCGCAAATTTTTATTTGAAAAATAAATACCGCTTAGAACTTGGATCCAACGAAATCACTTGTGTGATTATAGGAAGGAAAAATCATTAAGCTTTGAAAAAATGACTTTAAAGATAAAAAATAGTACCTTCTGAATCATAATCATCGTTCTCTTCTTCGTCCTCGATATCATCTTCATTTTGCTCAGTGTCTGCACTAGAGGAGAGGATGCAGATGCTTTCATTATCTTGGTCTTCACTAGGATCCGGACTTTGAGTATGATTCCTTTCCAAAGGAACGTCGTCCATTCTTCGCTCGTGCGTCGAAACTGAATTATTAGGCTTCGTGGAACTCGAAATGCTGCTAAAAGTTGGCATTTCCTCGTCTTCCAACATTGAAACCTCAGAATCCTTGGAAATAACGATAGTGTCTACCTTCTCTGACTTCCTCTCGTTCGGACCTCCCTCACCGGCCTCACCTGCTGGCTCCGGTTCCTCTGGAGGCTTTTCCACAACCTCACTTGTTTCCGACATAGCGGTATCTTAAGAAAATTCGTATGTATTTTTACGAAGTCCACGAGAAATTCTTAGTATAAAGGGCTTAAAAAAAATCGGTACAGCACAAACAAATTACAACACTATAAAAAGATTAACATTGAGAGCGGTTTATATGAATTTATACAAAAATCTGCGAAATCGGCCATTGCTAAATTCCAATTCCGGCGTTCCGCTTTTCCCTTTCTAGGATTTGTATGTGTAGTTAAGTGCACACTTGAGAAAAATATGTATGTGTGTTGTAACATTTTTTCAATGATTTTTTATATATGTTTCCATAACAACAATTACCTGACAATACATACAATAATATTCCAAAAAATGCCATGAATAACTTCTTTTTATATCATGAAAAAGTATTGAGGTGAATTGAATTGTTTAAATAAAAGCTTGTATGTAATTTACATGTTTGTTTTTCTTTCATTGTCATTAAGAATGACTGGCACTAGGCACTGGAGATGGTTTGGTGTAATGGTGTTTTGGACAAAGTTCGGATCAATGGCCTCGAGACGAGAGTCGAGTTACGGCGTTACAATGTAAAATGAGCAATTACGTACTACCATTATCATTTTTATAATTGAACATGTTTTTCTTCACAATTCCTTCTTAGGCATTAATGCCAAAAACAGAATCAAAATAAACCGCCTAGCCACATTTTACAGAGACATTTCTATCAGAATGATGTGTTTGAAATTTATAGGTTATACTTATAGAAGATCGATAAGAAACGATAAAAACGATAAGAACTTCATACACATGGAAATTTCAATGGTTAAAAACATAGAAAAAGGGTAATTGACCATTTTGGCTTTTTAAAATGCATACCTATGTAAATTTTTTGTTTGTGAAACAATTTCAGTGACGTCAGACGTGCGAAATTCAAGGAACGTGGAATATGACTGAGATAACTGAGACTGGAATTGAGGAACACAAAAACACTGCACTTGACGTTCCCAATAGTAAATAAATCCAAACCAGAGTCGTTCCCAACAGTAAAAAAAACGCCTTTCCTCAAATTTCACATTAATTGCGCATGCGTATTGCATATAAAATACTATTTTTAGTATTTTAAACTGCACGCGAATAGCAACCAATCAGATGCCGAACGCAGCGCATGAGTAGTGGTATGAAGTGCTTATTGCGAGTTGCGCTCTTTATTATTGAGAACATAACTCTCTTACTATTGGGAACATTACTATTCGGAACGTCGAGTGTACATATGTATATGAATGTAAAAAAAAACAGAATTTACGAAAATACGAAGAATAGATCGAACTTTTTAGCTTTTTTTATTACATAAACAAATGAAGGAGCTTGTGTTTATATTTTGCAACTTTGCGTGATTAAAATTCAGAATTAAGTAATTGGCCAAAGCAAGGAGAGATTAATTAAAAGAAATGTCTTCAAGCGACGCTAAACTTCCACTAACTATCGAATTCGGGTAAATGCACGCGGGGCCCTAACCTCACTTTTCCATACAATAATAATTATTTAATTAAAATAAAAAATGTACAATAAATGACTTCTGTTTGTATTAATAACTCAGGATGATTTAATATTTTATGTTTATTAGTGAGGATATATCATGAAATATAATTCTTGTTTCATTTGTAAATGCGAGGTAATAAATATTAAAAATTATTTTCAGGGGTGGGGCAGAATTGCTGTTTGATAAGAAGAAAAAGTACGAAGTTGATTTACCTGCTGAAGAAGGATGTAAGTATCAATATTTTCTCTTCGTAGATGTCTTTCTTCTTCAGTTTTCTAATACTTAGAACTCGACGACAGGGACTTTGAAACGTTTACTGATCTGGATCAAAGATAACCTCTTGAAGGAAAGACCGGAGCTTTTTTTGCAAGGTGATACAGTGTAAGTTTGCAAAAGCTTTTACCTATAAAAATTTAACTAAACGTGAGACTATTGAAATGGCTTACGGTTTACGTTTCATAGTGTCGAGGAAGGTATAATGTTCTAATTTCAGATATTAAAATTCAATAAAACGTGATAAAATTAAAATGCGCGATGTGCAATTTTACCTGCAAGTGTATAAGCAATTTGCAGGAAGATTTGGAAAGATTGCGAATGATATGAGGGTGATAAGGGTTGTATAAAATGTCGATTTCAAATTTTCTAAGGTTTCAAGAAGTTGAATACAGATGGAGCTCCAATGTCCTCTGCTAAATGGCGCAATTTTTTAAATATCTAATTTCTTTCTTATTGACAATATATTACTAAATACTTTAGTGGTGATATACTATTTACATAGTAATAATTAATCATTTTTTTTGAGAGAGAAATGAACGTCTTTAATAAAATTACAGTAGACCGGGAATTTTGGTGCTGGTGAACGATGCCGACTGGGAGTTATTGGTAAGATTTTATTATGAAAATTTTTCTACCAATTTTTTATTTTTTAATTTATATGATTGCATTATAAAAATATTTTGCATCCAGTCTCAATGAAAAATACCCATTACTTTAGTTTGATAAATAGAGTAATTTCTACCGTGTTTTATTAAAATCTTTATATTCTCTTCAATCAGCTGAATATCCGGGTTTCTGATATACTCTAAAGGATATTCTGAACAGGGCTTACATTTAGATGAAATTTCAAGCACGGTCGTCTGTAGGTAGAGCTGGGCGTGACGTCTGACAAATGCTCGGTGCCCGAATGCCCGCGGCCATTTTTTGCAAACGGCATAATATCGGTGCACAGAAGGGTGAAAAATAAGGAAAACCGATCTCCACTCTCCCCTTCATCCAGGCAGTCACGGTGAAAGGGCGCAAATATCCTCCGTTTGCCACTCCCACAAGAAAATTATCATTTTAAATTTGTAAATGTACAAGCCACAGTCCTGAGAAGACCAGGGGAGGGTAGAAGAGGGTAATAAAAAGGGAGAAATTCAGTAGGGAAGGATGATAGGCTCAGCCATTATTATGATAGTAACTCACATTTCGTGAAGCTCGTTTTGTAAAGCTTCAAACCCCTCTTATTCTCTGATTCTTTTCTCTTTCTTTCCCTACGTTTCTATTTCTTTTTATCTTGAACTTCCTCTTTTGCATGCCCAGACACGATCACTGTAGATTAAGTTTTTATCATTTTTATTCTCATCTCACGCTCATAGCATTACGTGTATGTTTAAAATAGTGATGGTTAAATGAATATATAAATTCTTAGAATTATGAAAAATAATTATTTTAATGAGCGAGGTGTCAGTTCAGAAAATGTCAAGGAAAGCAATTTTTTTTACATCATAACTATTATTACTATTACCTATTACTTTTGATTACAATTCAAATACTTGATGTTTAAGGACCAGATTTTACACTAACGAATATGTTAAGCTTAAGGAATTAAGAAATTTTGAAGATTTTAAAAGTTTTCATGGTATTTAAAAGAATTTAAAAGATTTCAAAATAATGTTACTATCTTGAAGAATTATGAAAGTATTTAAATTGCTGCAAATCTTTAAGAAAGTCTAATATTTCAGGAATGATTTACGGATCCTATTACTTTTTCAGGGCCAGGGTGAATATAACTTGCAACGGAATGACACTGTGCTTTTCATCTCGACGTTACACGGAGGCTAACATTTCTGCGAAAGTAGCTCTTGAACGCTCGGAAAAAGAATAGACAATGCAGAGCAATATCATCGTTACTTTTAAACCAGTACCACCCCTGCTGAGATATTTTTGTATGGAGGCCGTCATGAAATCTAGTGCAGAAGTAAACAACTTTGAAAGAATGTGGATGCCGATAAACGTATGTGCAAACCTACATTATATTCCTTTATGGGGTATCTAATGCCTTTCCTTTCACGGTTTCGTATATGGATTTTCATCTTCGTTATATAGTTACAGCATTCGATTAGTTAAGGTCTGCAGTAAAGAAAAGTTATTTCTTTTTTAAAACTCCGTTCTCCTTTATACACTTGGTATGAAAATTGCAAAAATTTTGTTGTAAAGAATTCAAATGCATAAATCTTGTAAATAGGAAGCTTTAAGATGTAAGGTACCTTCTTCCTGAAGTAGAGCTAAAATATCATAAGTTAACATAATTAATATTAAAAATCTTATATTTGATAAATGAAGTGATTTTTGCGAATCTATTGCATTTAGGAGGAAGTGCAGGTTTAACGGTGCTATTGATTGAGAGATTTCTGTCGTGCTTTTTGGTATTTAAGGGTTCACCTAGGCAGTTAATAAGGCACTAGCAGGTATAAAATGTGTGAGAGGAAGAGAATAAAATGTTAGCCCGCACGACGTACGTCTGGGATAAGTTCTACGTAATGGCTATAATATAATGGGGCGACACTTTGGCCAACCTCCAAGAGTCTCCGGTGTTATTGCTTTACTCTTTTCCTCTTTCTCCCTTGATTCGTTTCGTTTTCCTCGTCTGAAAATCTCCCTCACGTACCTTGGTCCTGCATTGCCTTCTGGCTCCTCACATTCTGTGTCTCGTTTATACCTTGGGCACCAGTTTGGTTGTGGGGCGGAGTTGGGTGAGGGGGTTGTTGGTGTCACTTAGTTCTTAGGACACTCGTGGCGTGTACAGCTTTACATACATTACGTTACAATTAACATCGTGAGACGAAAGTTTTGCACTTTTGAACTGAAAACTCGACGGCAGATTGTGGCTATAATATAAGATAGTTGCTATATCTATATAAGGACAGCAGATACACTTCCTTTTTCGTCCTCGCAATTCTAGTCCTCTGCCTCACTCTCACGTTTTATTGCCAAAAACTTAGCTCGTTAATTATCCCTCGAAAGAATTCATTTCCGCACAAATGCACGAAGGCAAATGTAAATCGGACCAACGCTCCTTAAAGTGGGTCTCATAGTTTACCCTTGCACATGTTGGTTCATGTGCAAGGGTAAACTTCAAAATTCTGTTTGTGTTGGAGAGAAAAAGTTGCGAGAAACTTTGTAGCTTTGTTCTGCTTTTTATTTTCTGAGATTAGGGTGCCTAATAACAGAAAATGTGCACCAAGTTTTGTTCATCGTGACGTCTGTAGCACGCGGACTATTTTTCTTATCATTTGGCCTCGACTTTTTGAAGAAAACTGTGACTAAAGGACTTTTTTTGAGCCCTCAATTTGATCCAAAGCTTGTATTTCTTTGAATTTAAAACCTGTAAATTTTGAGAATTCGTGATTTTCGATTTTCAAGCTTGTCACAGGGGCAGTTTTTTCTCCTTTCAGTGGAAATTATGTTATACGCCCCGACTATAATGTAATATGTTGAGAAACGTTTTATAGATTTTATAAGTAGCATTTAAAAAAATTGAAATTGAAAATAATAATTTTAAAAATGCAACATGAAAGTGAATATAAAAGCAACTTTTATATATTTTAGGAATAAAAATCCACTCGAATGTTAAGTTCATTGATATTGATTTCAAAAGGGAGAGCTCCAACACTTGTCGATTTCTCAGTGATGTTTACAGCTAGCAGCGCTTATCGAGAATATATTTTCTAAATGATGAAAACACATTATAAATACTTTTACTAAAAGTTAAAACAAAAATTCATAATTTCTTATCGTTTTCAATAATGTTTGAAGTTCTTTAAGTTAAATAGTTTTAAATTATACATCAAAGCTACATTGTAATTCAAAGATTGAGAAAATCAGACTCTTCGTTACTATTCATTCCGGATGTTAAACTTTTGGTATTTATATTTATAATTGTACGTCTATTATTATTATTATTATCATTAAAATAATTAGTATTAATAAAATTATAGACATATCAATATTTATATTTATAAAAAGATAATAATAATAATAATATTATTATTATTGATAATATTTCTGGTTGAAATATTATTTGTTGTCCACGCAATGTTTTCCGCGAGCTATATAATATTCCTAGTTATTTATAATTCACATCAAATTATGTTCGGAACACTTGCTGATATGTTTTCTCCTTCATAACATTTATTTTTTATTGCTTCCGAGTCAAAGGAGAGTTATGTAAGCAATGTTAGGTGCTCGAGGAATTCTCGGTATTCGTTAGGAAAAACTGAAGTTCCAACCTATTTTCTCGAATGTCTGACCATACGGCGGCACTCTCTACTTAGGTACATTCAGAAATTTATTGTGACTTCCAGTGTTGAAAACTTCTGATGCTGTATTCTAAAGAGAAAATTTTTATTACTCCATTAGGTACAAGTCCTGAGTTTACTCCAGTCAGCACATAACTGGAAATTGTGGAAAACCCAGAAAAGGTTTATCAGAGAAGTCAGGGAAATTCAATAATTTAAATATCTAAGATTTTTTTTATTAATGTTG
This sequence comes from Synergus gifuensis, assembly GCA_904066015.1. Lineage (NCBI taxonomy): Eukaryota > Metazoa > Arthropoda > Insecta > Hymenoptera > Cynipidae > Synergus > Synergus gifuensis. The sequence goes on along the minus strand of CAJFCO010018020.1, from coordinate 91,985 downwards.
TTTTTTCTTCTTCTAAAAGGTCTTAATATGCCTGGAATGGAGTTCTGAGATTGGGGACTATAATTTTGAAAAGAGTTTGTCTAAATTCCTGGAGTTTTGATATTGAAATTCTGGAGCAACCCTGATGATTGAGGATTTGTTGACAAGTTTCATCAACCTGAATTTACGAATCTACTGGCCAGTCTCTGTCTTCGCTCTCCTGCCTCTTCCGGCTGTGTGTCCCTGCTGTCAGCCTTGTTGCATCACGTCGTTACAAGACCACTGCTGATTACAGATTTCCAAGCATTTCAGGTGCAAGCACCGCTCTCGACAGCCGCTGGAGCACGTACGGTAGGGTTTCGTCGAGCGTACGCAAACACGCATAGGAGTAGAATGTGTACATGGAGAATAATCCACCGAATAATCCACGTGCACATGCACGAATACCTGTATATAATATAGTGGATCTGCATGGGTCGTGATGTAATCATGGGTGACACAATTAATCACTGGACGTCATCCCGCCCAGTGAGACCATTAGCGATTGGATCCATACTGTAACTCTCATTCATGGGCGAATCAACGAGTCTTCCTGTAACACACTGTTGTGTCAAAATACTAAATAATTCACGAATTTTCATTAAATTTCGGAAGATTTAAAACCGGTTTATGTTGCTTTAAATTGGTTCTCGTTACTCAATGAATGTTTGGATATTTGATACCTTCCAGCAAAAGGAAGGCTTTTCATTTCAACACACATTTTCAGGCAATTGCCATCAGAAAACTCAAATAATTCGGTTAAGAATAGCTATAGGCCATCATATTCACCTTTTTTAATATTTGAAATCTGTTAAAATCTCTTGAAATTTTTTTAATTCTCTGAATCCCTTTGGAATCTTTTTAAGTCTCTAGAATTTTGCAAATCATTTGGAACAGGAAAATGAATATTAAATTCTGGAATTTTCGCGTATAAGAAATTGGTTGAAAGCGGTTTTAGGTGTCTTGCTCTTTAGGGTGGATTTTCACATAGAGATGAAATCACAGCTTCCTTGCCCGACGAATTAAAGTTCTGCGTCGCGCTAACGGTTGTTTCACTTTGAAACGTGGGTATAATTTCTGTTATCTCCAGCTTGCGGTGGCCCGCGAGACACGAAATATAAAATAATAAAGGCCGGAAAGTCGTGGGGTTAGGAACATTGGTCGAAAGGGCCTGGAAGGAAGGGAACTTTGCCTATTACGCCGAAACTGTTTCGCGCTAACGTATCTTGAACTTTTAATGGCGAACTCGCTTTCCGTTGTTCACTTCTTCGTTTTCTATTTCTTTAGTTTTCCTCACGGTGAAATCCTCCTTTGCATTGCAGTTCTACGGGTGGTATATAAAAATTCGAAAAGGAAAGATAATTGAAGATATAGGAAAAGTCGAATGGACACTTAAAAAATACTTCTATCTTTTCTTCTCATTCATATTTTTATTGTGAAGACAGTTACTTTTGTTGCATTTTGCTCTCTTAGTTTTAATAAATCGGTGATATACAAATTAGCAATTTAATTTAATTTCAGAGAGATGTTTTCAAGTAGCTAAGAGAAGAATTAAATTATTCTCGTGCAGGATTAATTCAAAAGAGCACTCATTAAAAGATATCTTTGAATTAATTTGAATTTTAGTCGTAACACAAGAGAGTTCTAAAAACTCTAATTACAATGTTGCATTTTAATTTCAGCTTTGCATTTGGGTATTTTACGGCTTCTGTGACCTAGGATTCTAATTCAATCTTGAGAAACATCTCAGAAATGCCATTTTTTCTTACTGGAGAACAAGAGCTGCAATGTACATAGTTTTTGGTACCGATATGAAATACCTATCGAAAAAGAAGCTTGTATAGATTATCATCTACCCTAGAAAATAGGTGAAAATAGTCTCCTGCTACCAATTGGATCAATATTTAGAAGAAAGTCGTCGAGAGAAAGACGAAACGCGAATTTACGAGGCCATTTTTTTTATAAATGGCTGGGAATTAATACTTCGAACGAGCCAAGTCGTTTTTCATCTTATTTATCAGAAGCGTATCGGCAACTACCCTCATCTCGTAAAATTGGTCCACTTTCGAAAATTGCTTTCTAAAGTCGTGGATTCTTAGCACCGTGCCAGAATGCTAGAAATATAGAATCTATTTCTGCTATCGAATTATATTTTCTTCTTGATCGATAAGAAGGTTCTGAAATGTACACTCTCTTAGGTAGTGACTAGCGGAGGTAGCAAATTACTTTCGGTTTGTAAGTGGAAATGTGAGAATTGTTTAGATGAGTGAAATTCCATCTGCAAAAACGAGCAATAATTCTACGGAATTGAATAAAACGTGACGTCTCGCATTTAGTTCAAAGAAAACGATCATTTTTAATATATCCAAACTCAAACTGAGACTTCAGTCCTTTTTTCCGATAGAAGTGAAAAATTTGCAGTCCTTTAGATTAATTTGAGACGATCGTTCACCACCCCCATTTTTCGCACCCCATCGTCGAGAAGCAAATGTTCGTTCGCCGGAAATTATCTAGTACGATCAGTCACTTTCCCTTCACTAACCTCCCTCGTTGCCTGAAGGAAAAGGCATTACTTAGGCCATGCTCGAACTTGGAAATGTTCACATTTAGAGAATGTGCACACTTCCGATTCCAATTTTCGGTCGGTTAGCTTGTGGGTTATCAAGGTGGTGAAATTGCTGAGAAATGCTCTTTGAAGTTCCTGGCCCTAGATGAAGAAAAGATGCCAGAATCCGATGACAGTTCTTTCAATATTAGACCTTTTCATAAAGCATTCATCGGTTTTGCACACTCAATCTTCCCATATGAAATATAAAACATTTTTCTTCCTCGTAGGGAAGACAGGCTTCGAATTGATATACGTTTTTACTTTTTTAAATAATTATGTATAAAAAAATCAGCCCATGTGACATACGCCCTTATTGACTCACTGTGGATTTAGGAAGAATATTGTTTTAATAGGTGTTATTTATTCCTATAATTATTTTCCATATAGTATTTTTTATAATTATTTTCAACTTGAACGGGAATTTGAAATTTGTCCGTCGAATTTCCACCCTGCTTATACAATTGTATAATTATAAGGTAGTACAAAGTATATTATTACTATTATTTACCTACATTTTTTTGCATTTTTTTGAAAAGATTAACCTCGAATTTATCTTTGTACTATATTACCGAATAATAGAATGCACTTTCTATTTAAAAACTGCTTTATTTTTCATTGCCGAAGTACTTAATTAGAAAGTTAATTAAAAAAGCAATAAATTCTGTGCGAATAGGTTTGAATTTTCCCACGGATTTCGAGGAACCAATGCGCTTGCGTGCAGGATTAATCTTAATACGCTAGTCAGTTTCGTAACTGTTTATTAAATTTTGCGATTCTGTGGAGAAATAATTAACCCTAGCATTACTATTCAACATGTTTTTAGAACATTTAATTTATTATTGACACTATAATTTAGCAAAAGTTCAAAATATTTAATCCATTAAAATTTTTAATTTTGACTTCATTAGTTCGTTTGACCAATTTGTCGGTGAAGTCAGTCTCGTTTGAGTTGTTGCGAAAAACGGTTCTTCGCGCTCAATCGCATATTATTTTGTGTTCAAATAAAATAGTTAGAAGTCAGGTTTTCTCGAAAATTGTGTCGGATTTTGATATTGTGAGTGTGTTTTTCAATCGCGGTATAAAGTTGATGTGGTGTTCGTAAAATTACGCATAATTCGACGTCGCGGTTATGTTCATGTTATTTTTGCTCCGTTTGCGCGGGTTGCGCCATTTTTTGGAGTGAGATTAGGCTCAACAATAACAATAATGCACGAAGTAATAATGAAAATAAAAATTTCAGTAAAGTACTTGTGCCGCGTTAATTTTTAGTAATATGTAATAATATACATAATAATAGTTTATCTAAGTTTGCCGGGAGTGTCGGGCGTGTTATTCAGATACATTTTAAAAAAAAAAGACTTATTGCGGAAACCTAATTCTAAAAGTGATTTTGAAGATGGATTAATTTTCGGGTAGGACTTAGGAAAGGAGCAGTCGTGAGTGAAAAGTAAGCTCTTCCTTTCAGATTTGTTTATTTTTATGAGATATGTCGTAAATATTTTTACGATATAAGACGAGTCTGATATTTATTATTTTACTATTGACTTTTTTTTTAACAATCCGCCGTTGGAACATATTTCCAAGTGTAATTCTCGGTGTAATTGTTAAACTTAAAAGAAAATAATCGCGCATGTAGCATGTATGTTGGTTTGCTAGTTTGTATAAAAATAAATTAAGGGCGTTGGATCCAAGTGTTAAGCTCCAAATTCTATTCTCGATTTTACTCAAGGAAAATTTTAGATAAATATTTTTTCGCTCTGTAGCACTAATCTTTCTTCAAATACAAGACCGCGTACAGAGCGAAAAAATATTTGGTTTCGATACTTTTTGCATAAAACGAAGAAATCAAAATCTAATTTCAAAATTCAATATTTTCATTTTATTTAAAAAATATTTGAATTATATATTTTCTCGCTCTGTACGCATAATTCTAGTTAAAAATTGATTAATCCTACAGAGTGAAAAAATTCCAAATTTAATATTTGTTGAGTAAAATAAAGAAATCGGATTTTTAGATTAGATCTTGGCTCCAACACCCTTAATGAGATTTTTCAAATATCAAACTTTCGTTTTGAATATAGCCAATTCGTAGATCTATTTAAATAAAAAATTGTATTAAATTTGTATCTCTTTCTAGCTTGTAGTGGGGAAGTTTCAATTTTTCTTTTTGTCGTAATGTCCATGATTTTCCCTCCTATCATTTTTTTTCAACTTGGAGGTCGCAACTCCCCCTTAGTATTTTCTTTTTCCCAGTTCGTGACAATGTCTGCAAGACATGAGCCATCAGCATAAAACATCAAGTTTTATGAGCCGTAGCGAGTAGACGGTTTCGCGTTACATCTTCCTCAAATGCCCGACATTGTGTTCTCGACTGTTGAAACCCTCCGGAAGAATCTCTGTCTCTTAGTGTGCCTCCTCCTCCATCCCACCCTCATCTACTTTTCTTTTCCTTTCTCATTCATTGTGATTTGCTGATGCGGGACATGCCCGGTACGTGATGAACGACGTGCTTTGCAGAAATTAGAACTTTTAATGTCAAAGGTAATTGCAAAGTAGAACTTCATAACGTGAAAAATGTAAAAAAATCAACAAGGAATGTTTGAGGAAAGAAGATTATTTCCTCAATGAGTTCGTACTTAAATCTTTAATGCTACGTAATACATAATACAAAGATCCTGAGGAAAGTTTTTTGTGATTGAAGGTTATTTTCAAGCAGATAAGTTAGGAAATAATTATAGTTATTTATATAGGAATTATAGTTCTATGCATTTTCACGTGAAAATCTCAGATCTCTTTTTTTATGTCTCAAATGTCTTTTTACATTCTAACTTAATTTCCCCAATAAACAATCGAGAGAAAAATGTAATAAATAATCAATTACGTCCAGATTAAATCAACTTAATGTTGATAATCGTAGTTTTATTATAATAATTTCCGACTTGGATGAAAGTAATCGATGATACTGATAATGGCGTCTGCTATTACGAGTACAATATCAGGGAGAAAACATTTGATGGGTTTTTATGGGAGATTTGGCGTCGTAAATACGGGTCTTGACACATCGCGGGTAAGCCAGACTTAATTCCATCCATAAAAGCAAACACCTTTTCCTAGTTGGCCATTTTCTAACGCCCTGCTTTCTGGCCATTCCACTCTTCAAATTTACGATCCTTGAGGGGATCATGCAATCGCAGAACTGTTGCCCAAAGACAAACCAGGAGACCAAAAAGAAATATTTTGATAGAAGCTTAAATATTAAATTTTCCTAAATCATTCATTTGAGCCCAAAACAGTTTTATCCACTTAATAATTTATCCACCCTTATAATCAGCCCCTAAGCACAAACATGATTAAATATCCCCAAACTTAATGACATAAAATTCTAAATACGATCAAAGTAGTTTCATCTGCTGGATTTTCAGGGTGATCCTATGAGGGTGAGCTGATGAAATTTTTTCGGTCTTATTTGCAGACTTTAGTATCACATCTTATTAATTTATTACTTTATTACTTATTAGCATGTCTGTTAAAATAAGTGTATTTCATAATAGAGAGGAATAAAGAGGAAGGATGATGTAAGGAATTTCATTTCAATATCTTTCGATCTCCCGTCGAATGCACAACCCTGATGGCAAATTGGAAGGAACTTCTCTCAACTTCTTCCTTCTTGTTCAGAAGGTCGTCGGTTTGGGAACAAGTTGATGATGAGGAGGAGGGGTAAGGTTACACAATGCACGAGATTTTGTCCGATCCATCGAGAGTCCCGTCGCGTTTCCATAGGCAGCTATTAGGGTGGAGGAATGAAACGAGGGCGAAAAGGAGAGAGTAAATCCTGAAAATGGTAAAGGGCAAGCGAGATGCAAGGACGAGGACGGCAGATAATTTGTCCAGCGACCCCTTCAGTGCTTCTCTCAGAGGAATAGGACAGCTTCTTGCTGCTGACCCGAATTTTAACTAGGATCCTATGTCTATTTCAAGCTGTTCTAAACTTGAATTGAAATCGAAAATCTGATTTTATCCATTTCTTCTTTTAAACTATGCCCTCCAGTTATTGAATTATACATATTTGATATCAGACTTGTTAGAAACTTCGAATATCCGATGTCAGGGAATTTTAATTAAATAAGAGTTGATAGCAGAACCAAGCTTTCTTTAATTTCGCTCATAGAGGGATTTCGAATCAGTGGTATACTTATCAATATTGCAATCTGGTAGAGACCATAAGTCCAAGTAATTAACCCTTCGTTGAATACTATAACTTTAGGACAAAATAGATTAATTTTAATATTAATTGTTTAACTTATCAAGTTGAAAATGTTGTCTTTGTCAGTAACTTTGTACTAAAATAGTTTTATAAGATGGGATGAATCGTTTGATTGATCGACGGTATAAGTTTCTCGATTTTCTCTATTTGGATCAGTGAAAAAGAGAGAAAGTTAAGAGTTGTGAGGGACTAAATGTGAAAGTAGCAAATAGGAGTTACAGCCAGAGCCATCAAGAGTACTTCTTGCTTTAGTACCTTTGCAGTGTCTGGTTTCATGTAACTGCGATTTCTCGGCTTTCACTGAGGAATGAAGTGGTAGTAGGGGTGGTAAATGGTACTAAAGAGGGTCGCGCAATTTGTATGTACAGTAAGCCCCTGTAATTGCCAGACCACCTATCTCACTACTCCCTAAAACGTGCTGTGAGTTCCCCCAAACTTGCAATTTACATATTATAATTTATCGTCGACAGATATTGTGGGGAGTGAGTCTAAGGATGAAGGGAAGGAAACAAGAAAAACTGTCGTCGAGTTTTTAGAAAGTTTCATTTCATCACGAATCTTGTTTTTCTTTTATCTTTTTTATTTATCGTCCCCTCTCAGGATTATTGAAAAGTACATCGAATCACGAAAATGAATGCATGTATTTCGAAAGCTTTTGAATCTTTTATTTATTAATTTACTTTTTTTTTCATTATACTTAAAAGGAAGAATTAAAAGTAGATTAATAACGCTCTTTCCATTAGTGGATTTCTTTTGTGAGAGAAGATATACTGATTCTCGATACCCCAGTGTCTTCTTCCTTTTATTCGTGGTCGACGAGGCGTCACTGAAAGTGTTCTTTATCCAAAGAGTAAAAGGCGGGTAGTCATCGCGTGACCATAAAACGTTACCCACTTTGCTAGACGTAATCCAAACCGTCAGAGAAACTATTTTACAAAGGGTGTCTTGCCGGGTAGATTTTGCGGTTGTGGCATGAAGCACATTGTAATTCTTAGAGTTATGTACGGAATAATTCTGAATTATAATATAATTTCGAATACACTTTTTAAGTCATGAAAATAATTCATTCATTGGAATCTTTCAGTGATTCAAACATGAATTCATTTTTAGTTTCCATTAGAAAAATATTTCTTTGTCCCGCGATGTTGATTAATTTAGTTGAAATCCTGAAAGTTAAAATGAACGAATTTTGTGTTAAAATATTGATTAGAGGCTTTGTTTTGTTTCAGCTCCTGTTTTGCCTGAAAAGATATGAAGATGTTGGTATTTACAAATTTCGGTAGGGTTCTGTGAGAGGAGACACTTTACTTCTGAATGAAGTAGAGTGTCTGTTACAGAAAAAAAAAGAGCGGACGAGAAAATAATTATTTGAGGTCGTTGGGGTCTCAGTAACAACTAATGTAGGGTTTGAGTATACAAGAAGGGCGTTAATCCTATAAGAATCAGGTTGTTTCAGAGTCTAATGGCTTCATTTAGAATGCTGTTGAACAAAGCTACTGCGAGAAAGGAAAAAAAGAGGCGATCTAAAATTGGTCGAATTAAGATAGAACGAGAATGTTTTAAATATTCGAAATTACTCTTGCAATTTTTTTGTAAGTTTTATTGTTTATTAGTAATTATGTCAGTTTGAAATTTATGTTTACTATGTTATTTCTGTCATATTTCCAAGGATTTCAAAACATTTTAACAATATATTTTAAGTTATTTTAAAGTTGGAGAAATTTAAAGGGATTTCAGAAGGTTTCAAGTAACATTATGAGAAATTTTTGAAAAATATGGAGGGTATTTTAATTTTAATAGGAAATTACCCTTACAGAAGTAGGTTATTAAAAAATAGATTATTAAAAGCGTGCTTAGCTCGCTAATTTTGGCTAATATTTAATATTGTAAAAATCATTTCCATCAGTCATAAACGAGCCACGCTTATCGCGATTTGTTTTATTTAGATACATTTAGATTTATTTTATACAGATACATTATTCTAAGTAGTAAAATCGAGAATAGCTATTGAACTGCGTCGATAACGTGGAAGAGAGAACTGAATTTTTGTGAAAAAAAAATATATTTACGATCGAATTCTGAATCGAGGAATTCTGAGCATGGGTGTAACATTGAATATGCATTAGCGTCGCTGCGCCGAGAGATGCAGTGCCGAAGGACGGAAGGTGGCTGCTGGCTCGTTGGGGTTGCAGGCAACAGGGATAGTGTCTCTAGATAGAGGGGGTGATTCACATTGTGACCGGAATAAGCAAACCACCCCTTAAGGCCTTCCTATCGTTGAGAGTACCTGCGACAGGACGACGAAGATCCTCGATTGAATTATCGTAATCACGCTTTCCTCTAGAAGACCCTTCTACTTGGAATCTCATTTACACAAGCCCCGACCACTCTTGAATAGGGCAGGGATCTTACGTATTTCGTGAGGCGACTTCTCGAAAATCGCTCGAAATCGAGCTTTACAATGATCTTATTTCAGATCGTGCTTTTAATTAAAAAATAACATCAATACGAAGGGCCAATAGGCAGCTTCTATATCTCAATCTAAGATTTCCTTGGGACAGAAGTTTCGTGCAAAATTTAGGTTTCATTTCAATCTCATAATCTTTGTTCATTTATTCAGTCAGAAATTTGAGGATTGAATTGATTCAATTATTCTTCACTCCTTTACCTTCATTTCCTTATTGGTTCTTCCACTATATGTATGTATTTCCTTTTTCTTATTATACCCATTTTATTTTTAGAATTTTTCTATACCCTAAAAGTTCAAATATTGAAGAAAAAGAAATTCTAAAAAAGTTTATTCTGAAATAAATAAGACTGAATGCAGGTTTGTTTCTTGCTGAGTTGTGTGGTTCGATACTGTTCTGGCAAGTGTCCACAGTAATCTTATAACTCAAGGGCTTACGAGCTGTAATTCTTGCACTGGATGCATTCATAGCAGAAGTTGTATGGCTGACAATGAGACCTGCACTATCTCTGAGGTGAATAGCTGCATTTTTAACTCCGCAATCTTCCTTTATACACTCTTACATATTTAAAAAGAAGAATATTATCGTTTGTAGAGCAGATTCTACAAATGATACAAAAAAATAGTTATATGAAATATTCTGTTTCTGAAGAGATTTTTAAGGTATTTTAAGGGGGAATTTTCTACTTAAGATGATTTTAAAAAAATTTGGATAAGCTTCGGATTGATTCAGATTGTTAACACTAGAAATCTTCAATTAGAAACCTTCATCTCAATCTTTCTCACAATAAAGTTGTATTTCATAGATCTTTCCAAGTATTATTGAGTTTGAAAAACAATGTTCAATCTCAACAGATATTTCTTCACATATCCTTCATTTTTATCGCTTTTGTGTTATTCTCCGCTCGTAAAATGTAGATGTATATCAATTGCAGTCGTAGCATTCTGGTTCAGAGAATTTTGCCGATATTTTCACGTCAGCAAACTTTGGTGTATTTAGAACGCGTTGTAGATTCTGGAAATACTTTTGGCAGGTGTTTTCGCAGCGAATGTATATTCGCGTGTAGGTTTGCACAAGGAAGAGACGTCGGCGTATGTACTGCAGTAACGAAATCGACCACGAAGTAAGTTTAAGTTTAATTAACGTGCCACATCGAATCTATTCAGGACCTTCTATCTATTGCGCGAAGCACCATACAGATGTAATCGGATGTAATTGAACCAATACCTGCAGGCGCGAGAGTGTATACTTTGCCAGGGTTCCTCGGAAGCTCGCTAGATACGTTACCTTTAAATGAAGATTCATTTTACCCTCCACTCTGCGTTGACGTGTGCATCGGCACGAACGATCGCTTCATAAATAGAAGAAAACTATCTGCGAATTCGATCTCTGGTTTTTTTTCTTTAGCTTGTACAATTTAATGATGCTCATTTGATGAGCACAATTTTTTAATATTCAGGTGATCATAACTATTTTAAGAAATTCTAAAGGATTTCATGAAATCTCAAGGGATATTTTAATGGTTGTCGTGGAATTTTAAAGGATTTTAAGAGATTTTTATATTTTTAAAAGATTTCGTGGAATCTTAGAAGACTTCAAAAGATTTTATGCTCGAGTTTCAAAAGATGAAAGTAAGAAAAGTGTGTTCGTGCCCGTATCTTCTTATAAAGTTTTGACAAAATACGATTTTTCACAATTGTAGAATTGGAAATTTTCCAAAGAAGTGATCGAATTTTGTGTAAGAATGTAAGGAAGTTTTAAAGTAGGATTTTAGGGAGGATTCTTGACAGGATAATTTTCAAACAGGGTAACTGGTACGTTCGAGAAGGGATACGGGTGCCATGAGGAAACGAAAAGTAGTTCTATGACCAGGCTCGGTGCCAGAATCCCGTGTAAAGCTATCCTGCGGCCACATTATAATAAACCGTGGCCAGACACAACTTGCTTTATAAACAATCGTGTTTGTAAAGTGGTTATTAGGAAATCCCATTCTTTTTAAAATCATAGTTTCTAGTCGTGCCGAATTTTCGAATTGATTGAAAGTTTTTTATATGTCTGCTTTCAACAAAAGAAAACCTTACAAGCTGGGTTCCTTTTCCAAAAGAAAGATTTTATAATGGGTTTCCTGTAGAAATTTGTCTTCTTTGGTTTCTCTTATAACTTTCGTCGAGTCTTTGATTGACTTCAAAATTAAGAACTTTAGTTAAACAGATTAGGTGATTGATTAAAATGAAATCTGCACGAATATATTTCGCAAGTCGAAGAGAATATGTGAGTCGTATGTGTAATAATGACATAGTCTTCTATGTTTAAAATAGAAGTGAAAAATAGAAGCCAAGGAGGAGCATACAACAAGCTTGGAATGGGAAAGAAAGTACAAAAAGGAGCATCTTCATTATGCTTTGAGAAAATGAGTTTTCTCATTGAAGAGTGAGTATGAATGACAAACTACGGTATTCAGAAACTGGGGCGATGAAGCCAGAGTAACGACTCCATTAAGTCGGGATAATTACTGTTGAAAAGTTGTTAAAGTTACTTCCTGGATATTTAGTCGAATATTAATGAATAACACCAACAAAGTTTTTATTCGTAAATATTAAATTCACGTCCCTGATCTTTAATTTAGATTGAATATACATTGACATTAAAATATACTAAAAGATGAAAGTTAATAATAATACAAATTCTAAGACAGAACTTAAAATTTGTAAGTTAAAAAATAAAAATCTTCTTATCTCATCTAAACTATGTAAACCAAGAGACAATTAATCAGCTCTCAAAATCTGTCCCTTTTTATCAAACCGTCGTAGCAAAAGACAGAGATAATTTAGTGTTATCACACGATTTCGTTTTTTTACATTCATTTTCTTTCTTTTTTTTATTCGCTACTCCCAATTTCCTATCTTTGTGGCTAAGGAAGGATAGAGGCAAGGGCGTTGAACAAGGTAGATAGAAAGATAAGGCGAATTGAAACCCGAGAGGTGATGGCGGAAGGAGAGGTTACAGTGGCGCATAGGGTGTTGCTAGGTTACTAGTTTGCTTCCCCAATGAGAGAATCTTACACAGTAGATTGGACAACCTTCGACGACAGTAAGATTGCAAAAGAATCCTGTACCTTAACTGCCCTTTGTCCCAAACTGGAACCGATTTCAAGGACCTTTGGGTTCCACTTTCTTACTTGATGTAGTACTTTCAGACACTCTACTTTGTCCTCTCTTTATCCTTTTTTCTCTCAAATTCCTCAAAGTCAAAGGAACTTTCACATCTGAATTGTCTATGTACTCTGATTCATTCAGAATTAAATGACTTAAATCCTTTTAAGCTCTTCTAGGTAGAAAAATTAAAATTGAAATCCTTCACGATTGAAGAATTGCAAATTGAATTATAAAAGGCTGAATAATTGTTATAATTAAAAGCATCGGTGGCTGAATAAAAATGTATCCTAATTTTTATTTCTCCGAATTTTCATTTGACTTAATTGTCATTTTCTTCTGGAATTACCATTTGCCTTAATTTTTAAAGCACCGAATTTTATACAAGAAGATAGAATGGTATAGACGAGAATCTTAGAGATAGTATAGGAGATAGAAAGGAAAAGGATTTCTACCTCTTTACTTCTAGCAGAAATGTGTTGGGTGTCAGTTTGTGCAAGAAAGGTCGGCTTTAATGTGTTACGTGGTTCAATTTGTGCAGTGTTGAGTTGTGACACTGACATATTATAAAAATTTTTTAAGAAACACGAAAAGACTTGTCGCACGCGAAGCGTCCGCTTGCTTGTCTAGTTTGGAAGAATAAAAATTATGTCAAATTAAAATACGGATAAAAGAAATTAGGGTAAATTGTCATTCGGCTAATAAAATGATATCTTTGATAATATTGCTTGTCTATAAAATATATAGCAGTTTCTGAGTTAGCTTATGTACCTCCAATTTAAGATAGTCTGAAACTAAATCTTCTACACAGATTTTGAAGAAGGTTTAGGATTGTGCAAAAAGTTCCGTTTGAAGTTCTGGGATTTAATGAAGCCAATTATAAAATAGTTTAGCCTGTAATTCAAATTCCTTGTTATCAGCTTTGACCTGTTAGAGACCCCTTTAACACTTCTTAGTTTCGCAACGAGGGACTGATCTCTTGATAGGGTGTGGCTATGGAGTTTGGCTGTGGTTTCTCTCAAGTTTTCGATAGTGGTGAAAGCTCGCATCGATGAAGTTTCGCGCGGTTTTCGGTGGTACGAATTTGGAGTGTTGTTATCTTGCAACCAATTTAATGTGGCTCGTATTTGTCAGGGATCCTCAATGATTAACTGCACTAATTATTCTAGACTCAGGATAGTTATTCATCTGGAGAACTATAGAACAGTTGGGAACTTTTTGACATGAACATTAATAGTATTACAAGGAAGAAATCGTTTAAATTAATGGAATATTTTAAAAAAGCGATGTATGTTATATTCAGACAGTTGGTACTAATTATATTTTAAATCGGTCATTTTGTCACATAAATTAAGTTTTCGTATTGAAATAAATAATACTTGAAATAATAATGTTTTATGATAATGACCCATATGAGCGTTAGAATAAAAAATTCTGTATTGCTCTAAAATTCTAGTAAATATGTTAAATAATGTACAGATTTACGAGAAATGTGCTGCTGATTTCCAGTATCGGTCAGAGATCATTTCTCACTATGTGATTTGTAGTGGCTTGTTTCGAGGTAACAGGTTGTTCCAATGTGACCACATGCTGGGCCAGACGATGCCATTTCCCTTCAAAATGACGCAATCGTTGTTGCAGTGTATCAGCATCCACGTGGTCAGCTCTTGGTTAACATCGGCTGGCATAATGGTGTAGTGCCTATTAGTTTGTTTCAGACAATTGATCGTTTTGTTTTGTAGAGAAAGCCAGAAATCATTCAAAAGGGGTCGTCCATATGTTATGTAACGGGGGGATTTTGAAAAATGTTACGTAACATTCAAGCATCGAAATTACCTAAAAATCCTTAAATTTGAAAATCTTCATGATATTATAAATCCTTTAAATTTTGTGAATTGGAAGTTACATTATGCATTCTTCCGCGTTATTTTAACCACGAATTACATGGAGTTATTTTTCTTAGTAGAATAAAAAATTGTATTGAGCGAAGAAACAGATTAATGCGAAAGTTACTTTCTTAAATTTTATAAAATCCTACCAAATCTTCGATATCTTCAAAAATTTCAAAATCTGCTTAATATAATTGAAATCTTTTTAAATCGTATAAAATTTTTTGAAAATTCTATGAAAGCTTTGAAATCTTTGAAAACCTTTGAAATGTTTGAAATCTTCTGAAATCTTCGAAATGATTTAAAGTGCTTTTTATCATGATGAATATTATTCGAACTTATGATTCTTTATCTAAAATAACTGCAGTCGGTTGAGAATGCGCAGTCCATTAGTGATACATAGGCAGGTTTCCACCCTCGTCGAACCAAAGGGTGCCGAATGGGAAATTAGTGGTCGAGGCCGTAGTAGTTTGGCAGTAGTAATGTTCTATAATTGTCTGGCGGTGGACTGCATCTACTTGATGACAAGTAGCGATGGCTCTAGCATTGGTCGGTTACTCTGGAGCTTGCCATTAGGGAGGCTGTACTTGTGGAATAATTTAAAATGATTACACGGTTGAACAAAGACAAATCCAAGGGTATTTTCGTACAACATTTCATATACGTAAAAACTCAGCATTTGCTAAACAATTCAAACTTTTAATTATCGTTTCTTCCTAGCAGAAGATTCTTCAAATTTTAAAAGCAATTGTCTTCCGAAGAACTGAAATAAATATTTGAAAAAAGGTCATTTTCGTGCTCTTCACTTCTAACTTTATACTTTTTTTTATACTTTAACGAAAGTTAAAGAAGATAGCTTTAGATATATTAAGACAGTTCCCAATTGTCTGCAGATTGTCTATTGTATTCTTCCAATTTCTCATCACGCTGCAAATCTAGTGAGTACATACTTCAGTAAATGACTTTTAGTCTCGTTTTGGGCGAGAAAGTTGAAGAATTCAGGGATTTAAATATAAAATTATCTTTTAAGAGAAAATTAAGTTTTTTATTAGAAAAATGAATGTTAGTATATGCAGAATTTGGAACTCGTGCAGTCAATATTGACCAAGTTCATTCACCTGTCTTATCTACTGGGTCTTCAACACCTTGGCCTCCTCCATAGTAGTCTCTCGCAACTTAATATCGTATTAAACTAGCCAGTTGAAAGCATCTCCTACGGCCATTTCCAGCGGAAACTCATTTCAAGTTCGGACACCCACACGCACTCGCGCAATCGTACTGGCTCACAAGTACATATACATTGTACAAGGATATGAGAAATTTTCTCTCTGAGGAGAAACTATACACTTGTGGAGTACACAATTTCCACTCCTTTAAACTGTTTCCCCCAAAGAATATAAGCAGATTTAGTCTTTTTGATGCTGCAAAATGAATTCGTATTATACGAGGTATAAAGAACATTGAAAATATAAACATAGAAAAGGCGATGGAATATGTCAACCGACGGAGTATTTTAAGCGGAAACAAATCCTATAAAAGGTTTTTTATGATTTGAAAGACTTTATGTTGCATAAAGTATATATACATATTAAAATTAATATAATAAGCCATTTTAAATAAGTACAAAGTTTTGGTCTTCATAAAAAATCACGTATAAGACATTTTTATTTTTTAAAGATGCGTCTTGGGATCGAAGGGATTCTAGGTAGAATATTTTTGTGAGTCCCAAGAGGAGAGTTTTATTCTATTCGATACCACTCGCCGATAAGTTAGACATCATGAAATTAACTTTTCAAGGTTTGATAGGAAGGGGTGAAATTGAAAACCTCACCACAAGAGTCATCTATAGGGAAATTTGTTTTTCTTTTCAACCATTATATTTTAGTAACAATCTTCGCTCTGGGATTTTGTTGCTTTTTTAACTTGGAGCCTTCCATTTTTGCTTTCCTTCTGTTTTTTCATGCAGTTGACTTTAATGGCTCCAGAGAGACCACACCGGTAGCTGGAAAAAACAATTCCGGTTCCCGAGTTCTTGTGAACTGGGCGAGTCGGTCAGCATTTTCTCTCCCTTTTTTTCTCCTTTCTCCTTTCGTACGATTCATTCGACCCTTTTTGTTATATCATTTCCTAGTTCACTGAATTTCTATTATTTTTGCTAGGATTCTTAAAATAATTTCAGTAATTAATAGTCAAGGTGGCCACTTCCGGGAAGTCAGGGACAAAAAAATTGTCAGGGAAATGTCAAGGAAAATAGAAATTGACATTTATTCTATCTTATTTTTTCGTATTACATATATATAGCTTTTATAGTTTATTTAAAAGATTTTAGAAGATTTCTTCTAATGATTTCTAATGATTTCAAGAGATTTTTAGATATTTAAAAGATTTCGTCTAATTTTAAAGAATTTTTTGAAATGTTAAGCGATTTTAAAGAAATTTTAGAGAATTCAAATGGCAAAATTTGTTTCAATTTTTTGTTACTTATTTCTCACCTATTTTTATTTTTAAAAAATCACCTTTTCATCCTTTTTTTTAACGATAATGTGCGATGACAGATGATAAAATGAGAAAATATTTCTTTGTGTGGAATATGGTTGGTGACAAGTGTATCTTATTAGGTCGTAATATGCAGTTTAGGACGATTATCCCAATATGGCGAAACGTCGAGTGACGAGCTTTAACTATAAATAGCTATGCGATATAGGAACAAGTATAAGCCAATACTTTCGGATATTGGTGTGTCTGGATGATTGATGGTCCGAGATATTCAATATCTGCAAAACTTGGAAGAAAGCTCCGCCTCCCTCATAGTCTCAGCTTCCTCGTCTTCGTCCTCAAACTGTGTATTCTTCTTTTCTTTCTTATTTTCATCTCTCTTCTCTTTGTAGTCTTTTTATTTTATTTCTCTTTCTTTTACTCGACTCGAACTAGTAACGCTTGAGCAAAATTTATTCCTGGAATGTACATCGCCCTAGCTTCGTATTCCCTGACTTGAGTTTGTATCTTTACGCGAAGTAAAAAGATGAGGTAAAACTTAATAAGGAGATATTTATGTTCGTCAGAAGCGAAGCTTTATAAAATGTTTGTCTTTGGAGGAATCTTTTATTTTTTAAATTTGGGTTGTTTCAATTTGAATTGCGTTCTGTAATAAATTAAAGATCAGGAGGAATTGTTGAATGGTCTAAAGGGACTGAATATTACTGTGAAAATGTTATTAATTACAATTAGAAGAAGACACGATAATAATCCACAAAATAATAATGAATTTTTCATCTCAAGAACTGTTTGTGAACTGCAAAGTGGTACTTAAAAGTGAGAAAGCGGGTAAATCCTTCACTTCTCTCCCCTTCTGCAGTTTACACGACTTCTACAACTCTACATTTTACGTATGGCATTCATCTCAATTTCTCTGCACATCCTCGTGTTTCTGTATCTAGGGGGAGCTTTATGTGTATACACATACGCACAACCGAACTCATAAATGGATTTCGTGGAGTCTCCATTGTCTATAAAAAAATGTATTTTGATTCTTCTTATACAGCCTTCTAAAAATTCTAGAAGAATGATTTCTTATGAAGTTAAGTTTCAGTTTGAATTCTTAATTTAAATTTTATTGACTGATTGGAGGTGAATTTTGTTTTTCCTTCTGGACAAATTTTCTAGTATATTCATTTTGTTGATTTATTTTTATTTCAAATGACTGGAATTTCAAAACCCGTTATTTTCACTGAAATTCAATTAAATTTTTGTAGGTGTTGAAAATATAATTAAATTTCGCGCAATGCAAGAGTGAAATTCGAAACGGAAAACCACGAATAAAAGAGGTGTAAAGTATGCTACAAATAAATGAAATTATTATTTTATCAGTGAACTGCGCAGAGAGTAATTACGATTATAAATTGCGATGTGATGTTTTTTTTGCACGCTAACGTGCCAGTAATTCCTGGCAATTATATTGAGAAGATCTCATGCATCATGATCTCGACAGTCACCATTAAAGCTCGGACGAGTTGAGAGTGTGAGTCTGAACGTGAAACGTTGCCGGTTTTATTTCTTCATTTGTTCTCTCAGCGTACGTCGCCGTGCTGCATTGAAATTCTCGCAATTTGTCTGCCAGCCAGCCAGTCATCAGCCAGTCCTACAACCTTTCCACTCATACTTTTTTTTAGTTTTCTTTTTCTTTTTCCCTTTTCAATTCTCCTTTCTTTTCCGACACCCGCTACCTTTTCTTGTATCGTTGCTTTTTCCAACGTGTCCTGGTATTCGTCTCTTCTTAAATTTCCTTCTTCGAGACAGAGTTACTTGACATATCTATACATAAAGTATCTATACATAAAATATCTACATTTAATACAGTTTCAAATGACTAGGTGGAAAAATTTACCAAAAAATAGAGACATGATCTGTTAATACTCTACAGAATTCTCGTTTGGATATTTTCCAACTTTGGCGTTTTATACGGTTCGAGATTAAAATTCACCTTTTCTGCTCTGCGACATCCCTAAAAATTATAACTGATTACTTACTATTTTTTTCTGTCTCTTCTCGTAAAAAATGAGGGAAAGAAGATTAGCAACTGAAGTCATGAATATATGATTAATGAATATGACGAAACTTTATTCACATATTTTATATTTTACTGAAGTTCTGTATATTCAAGTGAACGAATTTTTGTATTGATTGAATTTGAAACGTTCAAAACTCATGGTAATTGGGTTAAAGTTTCAGACGTCTAGTCTGGTGAATTTTATTTTATTTTATTTTATTTTATTTTACATTTAGTCATTCCAGGGCATATGAAATTAATTTTGCCAAATAGGAGACTTGGATTTTTTCCGAAATTTAACAAACATTATTTATATTTATTATTATAAAGAAACGATAAAAAACGGTAGACACGACAGTTTGCATGTATTCTGTTCGCAAACTAGAACAGAGGGATTTTCATCTCTCAACTTTCGCAGCTATTGCAGTGTTACACTATTCAAACTTTTTCTGGCAAAAATGTAAAATTAATATAATCCGATTCATTAAAAAAATTTTCTAAACCAGTTAAAATTATTTACTTTTGTTCATGTTTTACAATTTAAAAGAAGGACTTTTATTTTTATTTTACAACTTATTTATAAAATTTCAACACCTGTTGGGTTCCATTTGTAATTTAAAGGAAATATCAATTTAACTTATACCTGATAGTTACGACAGGCCCATTAGCTCAGTGGTTAGAGCACCAAAATTCTAGAACGTAAAAGAATTTTCGGAGGACGTGGGTTTAATTCCCGCATGGGCCAAAAACCATTCGTTTTACTTTGTCCATTTTTTCTCATTTTTTTCCACCATGATCTGCGAAAAGGGATACTTTTTCTTATTCCAAGATGTTTTAAATGATTTTAAGAATTTAGTAAGGATTCTATATAGAATTCTTTTAGAAATCCCTCTGAATCTCTAAAATCAACTAGCTTAGTTGATTGCTAATCTTAGCATCTACCTTTTCATAACTATTTTCAACCCTTTTTAAAATCCTTTAGTCTTTTTATCCCTTGAAATTCTTTAAAATCACTATAAATCTCTTAAAATCCTTTTATAATTTCTGAAATCTTATGTAATTTTTTGAAATCCCGTGAAATTCTATGAAACCTCTTAAAATCCCGGGCAACGCCGGATAAATTTGTGGAAGTAAATAACTACAAATTTTAGGTTTTGAAATCTTTGAAAAATTTTGGTTGTTGATATTTTTATTCCAATAAACCAAAAAAAAAATAATCGTCATACTAGATGTCTGATACTTCAACCAAATCTCCCGGTACATTATTTTATGACATCTTTGAAGAGTACATTTTTTAAGAGTTTCACTGTTTAGATTAATGTGATTAATATTGCGACTTTTTACTTATTGGTTTCAGAATATATTTCAAGAGGGACTGCAGCTCTACACGCAAAACAAAGTAAGCGTCAGTTATTTTTTCACTCTTTTATTTAAACTACTTTTTTTAAATATTCGAAAATGACCAGAGTAATAACTTACAAACTTCGCTACGAATTAATCATCGTTAGTGATGCCCTTTACAGATTGACAGTTTTTTTTCCGCGGAAAGAAAAACTTTTTTCATTTTCTGGGCACACAGGCCGAGCTGTTTCCTTGTCGAAAATCGGTTAACCTCCCCTTTTTTATGACGGTCCAAAGAAAATGGGAAAGAAATGAGACTGAAAGTTGTCTCCAAGTTTCTTTATTAGATCCGGGATGTCCATTCGTCCGGCAGTGGGCCAAAAAACCCTGCTTTTGACATTCACGTAGGCATTTATAATATAGAAATGTCAGGGAAATCCTGAGATTTTCAGGGGTTCTTCATATTAAAAAAATTCTCGTGATAAATATTCGTACAAGTGAGAGAGAAATAGTGATAGAATAAAACGTGTCGATTTAAATACAGGCGTGGTACGAGGGACCGGAAATAAAATTAGGGACAACATGAATTTATTACCTCTGGAGCAAAAAAATAAATACTCTTCGGCAAAATAAGATTGAAACGCGTTGCGGTGTGGTGTAATAAATTCTAAGGCGAAAGTTCGATACGAGTGAGATTCGTTACTACGTGTGAAGGTCTTTTACTGCTTGGTTGCGAAGAGGTAGGGGGGAAATGCGGACAATGGTAGGGTTGGAATCTAATAAAGAATAAAGATGGACCCTCGCTCAAAGTATATCCACCGTTCCTGCCAGCTCGGTCGAAAGGCATTTGCACATTCGTTCTTCCCTCCTTCAAGACCCTCGAATATTTCAGTATAGGTGATCGTTCACCCCTAAACCATCAATGACAATGAAAAAAGCAAGGATAGGAAAATATTTTCTTTTTCTTCCCTGTAGTCTGTAGATCCTAGAAGAAACTTTTTCTTTTTCAAACCCCCTTTTTGTATCCTTTTTTTTTATCCCTTTTTCCCACCTTCCAGGAATAAAAAATGAGAATCCAGGGTGTCTAGCGGTTCGGAAAAACGGGAATTTGCCGGGAATCTAGTGTACCTTGAAAAATACATGAAAATTCCAGGAATTCATGAAAAGATTCAGGAAATTTGAGATTAAAGTATTTAGTATAATCGAAAACTGTGTCGTTGCAAATTAACTTATTTTTAACTATTAAAAATGAACTGCAATTTAACTAAATCCTGTATCCTGTAAAATTCGGGTTTTGTTATTTACATACACCCGTATGCAGTGTCACCTTTTATTTTCATTTTGGCTCTCAAAGTCTTTCGTTCTGAGCTGGTCGTCTGCCAGAAATGACCAGTAAAGGAACAGGGGATACGTTCAACTTCCATTTCTGGTTTTCATCCTTTCGCTTTCCAAAGTTTGGAAGAAACTTGCCGCGGATAGGTTGCCTTGAAAAGACCGTCGTTTCCATGCAAATGGGGCGTCATCTTCTTTACTTCTTCTTCGAACAAGCTCGAAAGAATTGTGTTTGATTCTGATTCCAATTCTGTGGTTTCAATGTCTTTATTTTCCAGAGAGAGACATTTTTTTCTCATTTCCAATTATATGAAAAGGTTATCGTTGCTTTCATATATCGAAAATATTTCTTTTAAAATATTTTCAGTCACTTTCATCATTTGACGAGAAATTTCTTGAAATAGAATTCAATGATATTCTGTATAATAATTTTTTATGCTTACTTTGAGCTGGTTTTCTAATTCCAGAAAATCACCTTTTTTATGCAATTGACTAAATACTAAATCTCCTTTTAGAACGAAAAAGATTTTCTTGACAATTCGTGATGAAACGAGTTTCGTTCCACCGCTTTAGAGATAGCGAAGTTGCAATTATTACATCTTCACCTGCATCTGTACATGTATACTCGCCTTTCTGTCTTTTCTTTTCCGTTACCTATAAAGTTATAACCTCTCGACGCTACGGGTTTAAAGTTTATGGTCCTTTTATGTGGATTTTTATCGTTGTGTAAACTATGCGATACCACTTCACCCCATATCATATCCGTTTCCGTTTCCATGTGATAGTCGAGCCCTTTATCCGCCCATAGAATCGAGTTAACTTCTCGAGAAGATGAATTTTGATAAATTGCTTGCCCATCACACTGTCGTTAAATAACGTTTGGGTCCTCGTTCAGTTTATTGCTCTCCTTATTCATAAACATCCAGCACTTCGAGAAATATAAATACATTCGTATTTCGATATAAGAACACCCACTTACAAAGAGTAAAACAATTTTACTCTTCCTTATGTGTCACGGTTTAATTATTGTTTCAATTTAACCACATTCAATTTTATTTTCTCAATCCATTAAACGTTCCTTATTCTTAAACATTTCATTCAATATATCTAACAATCGAACAATCTAACAATTCGGAATTATAATACAAAATGACTATCTAAAAACAGGAAGTTGAAAGTTTTGAAAATAGTGAAAACGTCGTTTAATCCAAATTAATCAGTTTGGTTTTACGATGGCAAAGTAAAACGAGTAACGTAAATGCGAGTTATAGAAGGAACAAAGTTTTCCTCTTGTGGCTCCAATTTTCCTGCAAGTTTCATAATCTGTATCGCTTGCAGTGTTTCAACACCTGGCTATTCCTGGAGAGAAACTTATCTAAACACCATTTCTGAAATTGAAGTGGAGATTTTCTTCTGAACTTTCTATTTTACTCTTGTTTGAAAAGAGTATTTTTAAGTCAGTGGATAATTAAATAATTATTATTTAACGTAATATCATAAAGTTCTTTATCATCTTTCAAAAAAAGGAAAGATAGAAATGTTAGAAAGAGCTTCATAATCGTTTTTGGTATATTGACTTTTTTCGGATTCATAGATTTTCGATTTGAACCAATCACGTGCAGGTAGGATGTCAGGAAGCAGTCAATCTGATTTCTATCCAGAAGATTTTCAATCGTACTATACGTTTATGTGTCGATAGGTGATGCAGGTCGCGTAAACGGTCTCTGCAAAGTGAACATTCTGGAATAATATTAGATATCAGTTTCGAATCGTTATCGTCCATCCTGTTGCAAACTGCAAATCTCTTGCTATCAAACATTCATGGTGCGCCTATAATACAGTCAGTTAATCCCCTTAACCCCAAAGCATTAAATAACCTGATATTGCCAAAGTTTATGACCAATCCAACCAATCTATTGCGATCATCAAATAAGGGTGTCGTGGTAAAAGCTCAAAAAGTCGTGGTGGCCGTTCACTGAAGGAATCAATGATTTTCCATATACTTATAATCAATCAATAAATGGTTCATCGCAAAAGATTTTTCAAGAACATGTGGAGAATCAGTAGAATCAAAATCAGAATCATGTAGAATCGATTTTCAAGTGAATGGCCCCTCGGACAAAAGAATATGGATAATATTTTTTCTATAAAACATTATTGGCAATATAATTTTGATAAGATCATAAGAAATAACTTCTTTCCGCTTAAAAATGTCTATAATGAACGTTTTTTGATACAATTTGTTTATAAAATAAATATTGATGAGCGTCAAAATTTTTTTCAGAAAACGTCATTGGCAGTATAATTTCCACAAGACCATTTTATAATTCTCACTACTATTTTCCTTATCATTCATAATTTTCGTCCATTCTTTATTGCAGAAAGTTAAAAAATACTCTAGCATTTGTGATACAGACTATGTAGTTATGTTTTAAAGTTTGAAGCAGGAGTTATTAATTCTCGGGTAGATCCCACATAATATCCTCTTTTCTCTCTCTCATATTAGATATAGGGACCAGAGGTTGAGGTCGAGCAATATGCCAGATATTGTGGACAGTATGTCTGTCTCATAGACTTTTATACAAGTTTATGGGTGTGTAGCAGCCATATATGCTTGAATGCCCCTAAGGTGGCTCTTTTTACATGCATATATTGCTTCACACTAAAACACATACACTGAATCCATGACACGTAAATGTGTATGCCTTCACGTGCAAGCAAGGAAAAGTCCAGGGAAGGATTCTTGACCCTTTTCTCTGTATACTCATAAGGAGATGCACTTCTTACGGTAGCTGCCAACAATTTCATACCACTTCCAGATACTATATACAGTAAAGGAAAACATATATGTGGTGAAAATTGAGAAAAGAAATGGAACATACGTGCGAGGAGAGCGAAATGAAAGCATAATCTAGACTCGGAGGTGAAAAGTGCAGAGATTTAAAGTGAAATATTTTTAATCAAAGTATTATTATAGCTGGATGATCTAATTTTATACTTGTAAAAAGAAAATTATCGATTTTATATTCTTTAATTTGATCTACAATAATAACCAGTCATAAAAACTTTGCACTCTGTCCATAATTGCATGCGCATTTCGAATTTCCTTTGTTTTACTTGCTCTTCGACTTTTGTCATACATTTTTGTTGCTCTCTTTATCTCTTTATATCTCATTTTCTCTTGAGTGTTCTCAGGGGATCTTGACTTTCATCCCCCCACTGCTACTTACTACCATTCCAGTGAAATGACGTTTGAAACGACAAATCTGTGGATGGGCCATTTCCTGTCTATTTTCTCTAGGAAACTTATTTCTTATGTAGTTTGAATGTTTTAAAAATACAAAAATAATTAGAAAATATAGCTCTTGGAAACGATTGTTTATACTTTTCATAAAAGATTTTGTGAAAAATGGTGTAATATTTGAACTAAAAAATACTAAATACCAAATAAATTATAAATCTTCTTTGACTTTTCTCGAATTTAACGCCGTGCTTGTTTATAAGTTTATTAACCAACGGTAGCTACTTAATTCTGTCTGTGTCTTGAGTAACAAAAAACTATCATACATAGAGCCGGAATAATTTCTCCATCCCGTGTTTGAACGTCTTTAACACGTCGCCTCGAACCGAGATTCAGGTTTTCCTTTTCCTCGCTATATATTATAATGCAACAGGAAAACGGAGAAGCCAGACGGAAAATGATGGCGAAAAGAGAAAAGAGGAAAAATGGCTGTCTGCTGCTATGAAGTAAAATATACTATGAAAACATATAGCTTTCCGGAGTAGCCGTACGTACATGTGTATAAATACATATGCGCGTTTCTTTACTTTATCCGGGCGTTGCAAAAGAGTCTTGCACAAACATATAGACATATAGTTTTCGTGTTCCTTATTCATCTTTTCAAATTAATAAAACCTGTTCGCGTTTCATAAAAATACTTACTTCTTTGAAAATATGTTAATTAAATCTGTTAATATATGTAATATGTGAAAAATAACATAGTTAAATGTCAAACCGACATATTTACTGATAAACATTTCCCTGACTTTCCATGTATGTGACCACCCTAGAATTCTTAAATTTCTGTGTCAATAATAATAATATGACTGAATAGTTCTGAACGTTCAAATGAACGACGAAAAAAATGTTTTTTTATTTTTTTTTTTTCCGCTGGAAATAGTTTGCGGTGACCTAAAAATACAATATATGCACAAAAACTACGAACTTTTTAATTACAAGGGTGAAAAACAACCCCTAGTTAAACGACTGTTCGTACGACACAAAATCGACTTGAAAATCAAAAAGGAGGTGAGTTAACCCAGAATTTCAAACGCCAAAAATTATCAGTACTAACACGCCTCTCTATGGTGGGGGTAAGAAATCTCGCTGTCACCCCTAAAAACCACCCCCTATAAACAACGTCGAAAAGGAGGTACGTTTTAGCAAATTTTTAAACGTAGAAAATTCTCTTTATTTATCCCCAATATAATAGAGAAGGTGAAACGTCTCGCCGTCACCCCTAAAACCCACCCCCTATGGAAAGCACATTAAAAAATCGGAAAATCGACTTGAAAACCAAAAAGGAGGCGTGTTAACCCAGAATTTGAAACGCAAAAAATTATCGCTACTAACATGCCTCTCTATGGTGGAGGTAAGACATCTCGACTTCACCCCTAAAAACCACCCCTATGAACAACGTCGAAAAGGAGGTACGTTTTAGCAAATTTTTAAACGTAGAAAATTCTCTTTATTTATCCCCAATATAATAGAGAAGGTGAAAAATCTCGCCGTCACCCCTAAAACCCACCCCCTATGGAAAGCACACTAAAAAAATGGGAAAATCGACTTGAAAACCAAAAAGGAGGCGTGTTAACTCAGAATTGATGATGAGATTTAAAATTGGTGATGAGATTTAAAATTGGTGGATAATATTAATATGATAATATGAATATTATCATATTCGTAAGTTTCTTTTGGTAGAGAAACGCAGATCATTCTCAATTATTCGGCGTTTACGAGAACTAGTTTAACAATCTTGGATTAGGAAAGGACACCCTGTATGTCAGTAGAGTGGTAGACATATTGCTGCATCGCGGTCCAGAGTGAAGAGTGGAAGCTCGAGGAGTTATGAGACGACGGCCATCTTTAGATATCCTTCCTTCCTTCCTCGTCGTTTCTTTCTTGGCGCCCTGAGGGCTTTACAAGGAAGGAAGGAGGTTGGATTTTCCAGGGCGTAGCGTAACCTTCTCTATCGTTGAGAGCCATACATCATCATCGTGTCTGACGAGCGGTACCTCTAAGTGCCTGGAATCGTTTCCTCATCCTTTGCTCGTCTTCATCTTCCTTCCTTGTTCTGCCTCGTCTTTTTCTTGCCTTGCACTCTCGTTTCTGACGCCCTTTTCTAACTCAGCAGAAAATTCCTCCTAGATTCGAGATGCTCGAGTCCTCGTTTTAAGGCTCGAATTACGAGAATATCGGGATCTAAGTGTGGCCATCAAGAAAGGTCTTAAGTGCTTCTAAATCCTGGTTACAGGAGACGAATCATTTCTCTGATGGACGTATTCCACCCTTTATCGTTCACCATTCTGCCCTATCTCTTTCACACGATTTATCTCTGCAAAATGATTTCCAATCAATTTAGGACATAGAGTGATGATGTTTAAAAAATTATGGTAGCTTAGTAATTTAGTATTTGGTATTCCAATGAATAGTCTCTGGCTCTGGCTGATTTTTCTCTGTTTCAAACAGCCAGAATTTGTGGAATTTTGATTTCAGAAAGTACAATAAAACAGCACATGATTATGTCTGACCGATATTGACCTATACTACTGAAATCATAGAATCGTGAAGTTATTGCCCCAGGACGATTTTAATGAGAATAAGATATTTATTATTATTATTCGAACTGAGAAAGTATAAAATACATGGTTTCATGTCTGACCGATACTTGCATACACTACTGGAATTCAAGAAGCAACCTTTTTTAAATGATCTGAATTAATTTTAAATTAACTTTACGAAACATTGTATTTTCTAATTTAACTTCCTTTCTAGTATTTAATTTCACTCAAAGATAAGCTTTTGAAGTGCGATTATTTTAACTTAAACCTGTTATCGACACTTCACAAGCCGATAATGAAAAGTCTCCTATTCATTGGTGTAAACACAAAGCTGCCATAAAATGATTAAATCAAGCTTTCGATTCTTGATTCTTGGCTTACTTGAGATTCTTGGCGCGCTTTGCACCTTCAGTGTCGATAATAGGTACTGCTCGCTTCAGAAGTGAGCATGACATTTTACCGTCCGGTAAAATTGAAAAGAAACCGTCGTCTGCTAGCGGTTCGACGATGCGAGAGCAACTCGAAATGGGGGTCGTATAGAAACCGACGGTGGAGATTTCGATAGAAATTACGTGTAGGGACGTGCACGTGACTTTATGGGCTTTGAAACGCTCGGTAGAACCTCTACCTGGACTCCATTTGTCCTGCAGACAAATGGACTCCCATATAAGACGAAACCCTTCCTTCGACACTGTCGTAAAGCCCCGCTGCAGCGACGCAACAATTTTTATGTCAATCTCAAATGACCAATAACTCCATCTTGAAGATACCCACTTTGCAGTTCTCGTCTCATCTTCGAGATTGCGCATCCTTTTTCCTATGATTCTTGTCTTTATGTAGAGAATGTATCAGAGGAAATGCGTCTGCAATGATAACAACCTCTCATTCTTTTTCTAACGTGTTTTTAAGTTTCCTTTAATTTTTAATAAAAATTATGATAATCAAATCTAGAAGATAAAAATTAGACCCTTCATAGAAAACGGTTATTACACTAATATCTTGCTCGTTTTCCACTTGCATGCGATTCTCTACGCGATTACGATCTTATTCAAGAAAATGATCGCGAAGGGGAGTAAAAAATAACGATAATTTTACTAGATGCTCTTTGTGGAATTAAAGAAGAGAGGTTTTGCATGTTTTTAAAAAAGAAGCATTTCAAAGAAGTGGAGGAGCGGAAAGAATCTCGTTAGCGTGTTCGACATTATATTATTTTCCTGACCCAGCTTTCCTCTCCGACGAATACGCGCAAGCAGTAATTGTACGACCTACATAATTCGATTACCGTAATCCCGTAGCGGCACAGTAGTTGAACGGCTAATTAGATTAATTTAAAATTTCGGTAATTCACAACGACAAGTTCAATTAGCAAATTCGAGCTCTACCGG
The DNA here is from genome assembly GCA_904066015.1 of Synergus gifuensis. Lineage (NCBI taxonomy): Eukaryota > Metazoa > Arthropoda > Insecta > Hymenoptera > Cynipidae > Synergus > Synergus gifuensis. The sequence goes on along the minus strand of CAJFCO010018020.1, from coordinate 63,141 downwards.
CTATGCTCTGTACACGTTATACACATATTTCACATCAAAAGGTGCTTGGATTCTATAATGCGTAACTTTTTAGTACCACAATTTTCTCTAAGACTAACTAAAATGTTTTGCTAGTTATAAAAAACAGTGACAATTAAGTCTCTTGGAAAAGTGATACCCGTCGTTTGATTATTTGATTATCCAACGGATCATCAGGAGAATCGAAAGCAGTATTTTTCATTTCTTTTTCGCTCTCACGTACTCCACTCATTTTCTCTTGTCACTTTGCTCACAGTAGTTGCCAGCAGGATGTATATACGTTCTTCCATATGCATACGTAACAAGTGCATTATGCGGTATAAAACTAGGATGCATAATGCATCCGGTGTATCTGTGCCACGAACTCGTGGACATGAATCTAGTCGTCTCATATGTACACTTGTGATATATATATATATGTACGTGGGTATTCTGATGTGTACAGGTGTCTTCCTATTCTACAATAATATGCAACGTCGCGTTTCCGTACCATTCTTGTTGTTGTGCACCTTACCTCTCGAGGAAATATCGTGCATTCTCCAACATCTCCTTTTCATAAATTACCAGGTATTTTCACACACGTTGCGCAGAAAATCTAATTGCTAAAGATTCTAGTGCTCTTGACATAAAATGCTTTTATTTTTAAAATTTTTGAAGTGTGTAACGATGCCAGTCACGAGTAACGATTTTTAATGTAACTTTTTCAATATATTTCCTTAGTAATTTGTTGGATGAGGAAGAAAAGGTTTTTCCCATCCCCCGAATTATTTGCTTCCACTTTTCTTCTCTCATCTCGAGCAAAAATAATAATAAAAATAGGGCCAATAACAGTTTTAGACTATCAATTGTCAGGGGGCTAAAGGTAATCTCACAATCAGTTCCAAGACGAGATTCCCTCGTGTCTCTGGGGTTTGTGCATTTCTCTTCCATTATGACTTTATTTTCCTCTTCGAACTAAAAACCTGAAAAGCTTTCCTGACGAGAGAGCGAGATTACATCCTTATTTCTCTCTTAATTCTAATATTTTTCTGATTCAGTATTCTTTAACAAGTTAGTAAAGGTTAGTAAACTTAGGACTCTCTTATAATAGATTTTCATTAATATTCGACAAAATGACGAATTATAATTCCTGCTTAAAGAGTAATTTATTTAATTTCATTGATAAAAGTAATGAATGATGATATTCTCTTGAAGATTGTAGAATCGCGCCTCGAGCGTTGATGTCCCCACACAGTTCTTGATATCGTATATATCAGACAAGAATTGCGTTTGGACAATCATAGCCCAAGACAACAACAGAGACTTCCTTGTTCAAAGTGAGTTTCCAGCTCCTTTGAGACAGACTTAATCCTTCTTCCAAGAGGGTCTAACTGAACTTCCAAGCTCCAGTGTATACCCAAGATTTTCATATTCCACATCCATAGGACCTGGAACGAAAAATAGAACAGTTGATTCTCTTCCAGAATACAATATTGTAAATTCGACTTGGCTAAGGGAATGTCGGGAAATCGAGAGCAAAGGCGTTTGCTTTGCTGGATTATTATACTTAGTGGGATAACTATGGCTAAGCCTTATCTTATGTATGGACGGGAGTACTTACCCTAGTTCGTGGAAACCTCTATAGTCCTAGAACTCTCGAGATTCGACTACCGAAGGCGCATCCACGACCACAACGTGTGCTTTGATTTTCGATATGAGAGGCGTTTTCTTGCAGAATTGCACGTTTACCTCCTGACCTATCTATGGTAGATCATATTTTACTTGAAACACACACAAGAAGGTGTGAGTAAATGCAGTAAATATCTGAAAATAAATTATCGTAAACCCGGGTTTCGCCACTTTCATAATTTTACATGCTGTGACCAAATCTTTTTATGAGGTACACATTTGCGCATGCTCGACAGCGGGAAGGATATTTATTATTTAGAAGAGTTTCAATTTTGATAATAAATAGAATGTAAAATAAGAAATGTATTTTGAATTAAACAAAAGAAATTAAACTAAGAGATTTGAAATTCAATTAAATTTAAAAGAGGGGAGATAAGGTTTGAAATTGAGAGAATAATTACAATGTAATCTAACAGACAATTATTATTGATAATCAAATGAACGACGCAAACAATAACAGAAGAATAGCCTTCAGAACAATACGACCCCAAAACAAATAATAGACACGGTCGATCGAAATCAAATCAATAAAATCATAAACTTGCAAAACCTTTACGAAGCGAAATAAAATCGAGAATTACACAAATCAATATTTCAAATAAAATTTCCAAGACCACAGAATAAATCACGCAAATACTCAAAGATACATGATTAAATACAAGGTATGTGAAATCAATGGCGAAAAATCATACGAAAGAAAAATCAATATCAGATACATAAAAATGCAAGAGCAATAATCATGAACGAGAAGATTCTCTCGTCAATAGTCACACATGTTAAAATACACACAAATAACATGATACACATAATAATCAATAAATAAATCGTACAACGATCGCATCATGTCACTCACGAATCCTTGGCAAGTCGAGAGAGAGACTTATACATTTGTAGAGCCATCGATGTCGGAATTCTCTGACGAAAGATTAGATTATCCTCCCAAAAAATCTTGGCATCAAAGCGACCAATCAATCCTCGAGCAATTATGAAAAACGTGAGCAACCAGAATTTCATACACCGATCAAATAATAAAAGACATAGCTTGATACATTTAAATTCGCCACGCTGCAACAAATAAATGCACAAATGTTTTCATTAGCACTATCACCACAATAAACTTAACAAAAAAAAATACTATCACATTGCGAGATTCAATAATGCGTACCTTTGAGCTCTTTCATTATGGCTTTAAGCGCAGCGAAAATTAGAAAAACGTTCACAGGTGAAAATCTCAATCGATTCTGACTCGTTTCTATGGCTCGCACGCTTATCCCCTCCCGAGCTCTATTGTCCCCTCGAATATTGATAGTTTATTGATTTTTGGGTGATAGGCCAATAAGAACATTTGCACACTTTTCCTACGTTTATTCTCGCGCGTAGTTCAAATCCACCGTCTCAATGCAATACTCACCTATAAGTTATACATTCTAAAATACATTTCAACAGTATTGATCTACTTTCCACTTCATCATTCTCACACAATAAACTCCAAGAGCTTATTGCTGAAAAGATGAATTCCCAAGTCTGAGAAGACGTCTAATTATAAGAGCCTTCAATCACTTTGTTCTCTCTGCAATTCTTCACAAAAGAGCGACTCTGATTAGTAGTATTGACTAGTTCGTCTTGTCTCTTTTTATCCCTTCTGATTTTTTTCGATGTTGGTAGAAAAGATTGCGTCAAATTTCATCTGGAAATTAAATTTCTCAGATTCGCATATATAATAGTTCTTTTATATGACAAGTTGTATATACTAATTTGTGAAAATGTAAACACTTGATTTATGGAAAGTACAGGTTTTTAGAAGATATAGGTGATTGAGCTAGACTTAGAAGTAAGTTCGTTATTGGCTGAATGAACGGACAAGTTCTAGTGTAGTGCCCTTACCGACCCTCTTTTGCCTGCGTTTCACAAAACCCTTCCAGAGTTTCACTCGCCGTAACCAACTTCACCTTTCCACCTCGTCGTCGGATCAAAGATGAGGCTGCAAGTACAGAAGTGAACACTGCACGCTCAATCAATTTTGCTTCATCGTTGTACAACTACGGTACTTGCTGGGTTCGAGAGACGTACGCTTATAGATCGATGGTGTCTAGCTACCGAGTTTGAGAGACGAGGAATTTGATCATCCGCAGGAGTTGCGAATAATTGCCTTAGTTTTGTGACCAATTATTTTCATGAGGTACACATTTGCGTATGCTCGACAGCTGGAAGGATATTTATTATTTAAAAGAGTTTCAATTTTGATAATAAACAGAATGTAAAATAAGAAATGTATTTCGAATTAAACAAAAGAAATTAAACTAAGAGATTTGAAATTCAATTAAATTTAAAAGGCGAGATAAGGTTTGAAATTGAAAGAATAATTACAATGTAATCTAACAGACAATTATTATTGATAATCAAATGAACGCCGCAAACAATAACAAAAGAATAGCCTTTAGAAAAATACGACCCCAAAACAAATAATAGACATGGTCGATCGAAATCAAATCAATAAATTCAGAAACTTGGAAAACCGTTACGTGAATCGAAATAAAAGCGAGAATTACACAAAGTCATATTTTAAATAAAATTCGCAAGACAATCGAATAAAACACGCGAAAATGCAAAGATACGTGTTTAAATACAAAATATGAAAAATCAATGGCGACATAGCATACGAAATGAAATCCAATATCAAATACAATAAAAAACGTAAGAGCAATAATCAAGTACGAGAAGAATCTCTCGTCAATAGCCAAACATGTGAAAATATACAGACATAGACATGATACACATAATGATACATAAATAAATGTTACAATGCTCGCATCATATCACTCACGAAATCCCTGACAAGTAGAGAGCAAGACTGAGACATTTGTGGAGCCACTGATGTTGGAATTCTCTCACAAAAGATTGGATTATCCTCCCACAAGATATTGGCATCAGAGCTAACAATCAATCCTCTCAAATAATTAAGAAAACGTGAGCAACCAGATTTAGATGTAGCAATCAAATAAATGAAGACATGGCTAGAAACATGTAAATTCGCCACGCTGCAACAAATAAATGCACAAATGTTTCCATTAGCACTATCACCACAATAAACTTAACAAAAAAATACTATCACATCGCGAGATTCAATAATGCGTACCTTTGAGCTCTTTCATTATGGCTTTAAGCGCAGCGAAAATTAGAAAAACGTTCACAGGTGAAAATCTCAATCGATTCTGACTCGTTTCTATAGCTCGCACGCTTATCCCCTCCCGAGCTCTATTGTCCCCTCGAATATTGATAGTTTATTGATTTCTGGGTGATAGGCCAATAAGAACATTTGCACACTTCTCCTACGTTTATTCTCGCGCGTAGTTCAAATCCACCGTCTCAGTTTGACTTACATGCCCTACAGAAGTGAACTGTCTTCTTCGGTTTTCATGCTGCAATTCAAGGGTGTCATTTTTAACGTAGGAGATTAGGCGCGCTTGTTTCGTCTATAGAAACTGAAATGACAATTTAAATTCGCGCGCCATATGAATTGACCAATAAGGTTAGCGCACTATGCATGAAGTTAGCTAAAAGGTAACGCAAAATGAATATTCTGCAATTTTAATTTTACCTCATTTTTATTTCTCCGAATATTTATTTGACATAATTTTTATTTTCCCGAATTTCTATTGAACGTAATTTTTATTTCACCATGTAAGAGTGTGGCTACTTGGCTGGTATGGGATTGTGTGCGTATGTGTCTGGCTTGCGGAGGTGGACGCGAGTAGTAGGTTGTCTATACTGTGCGTGAATTTAAGGAAATCCGTGAATTGTCTTTGATTTTATTTTTGTTACGGGTAGCGGATTTCCGGTTTGAAAAAACTTTTCTGAATAATCAGTCTAAATATTTTTATTTGATACTTGCAACTTTTTTTAAATCTCTTGAAAAGTTTTTAATTATTTTCAAATCTTTTAAAATGAAACATTAAAATGACGTCAAATCCCTAGTAAATCCTTAAAATCACTTGAATTCTTAGAAATTCTGTAAAATTTCTTGAAAGTCATGAAACTGTTTTGAATTCTTTAAAAATCTCTTGAAATATACTCAAAAAAACCTTTTTTTTGGTCACTCTGTATCAAAATGCATCACTTACAGAATTTATAGAATAAACTTTAGAATCTTTTAATAATATGCGAAGTTGAGTGTGATGGTATATTACTACGGCGGATTTAAAAATCTTATCCTAGATATCCTCTCGTAAATAGTTGTCACCATCCATCCATCCATCCATCTTTGACCTAATCGAGGCAATGACTTTAGGGGGACAACCCCTGTGGGAATACGGTCTCAGAACGTGTCGGCTTATATAGTTATAAGGTGGTGTGATGGCAAAGAGGGGTTGAATACAAAAAGAAAGGGATGAATATGACAATGATGATGTCGATGATGAAGAATAAAAAGGATCAAGAGCGAAAGCTGCCAAGGTATAGACAGATTTTCAGGAAAGGAGCAAATTGTGTGTGCGAAGTATAAAGGAGAAAAGTAGTTTCGCAAACCAAGAAGGAGTTAGGTGCGGTGGAACTAGAAAAAGAAGAGTGGCGTGGCATTGATCGGTCACACCAAACCCAGAACACTCACCTAAACTTTTCATCGGCCAATGGTTAGCAAAAACTCTTTCCCGTAATTTCTTGATTTTACGTATTCAGAATAAACATTTCCAAAAACTGTGATGATTGTAAAGAAAAGAATTTGGCAAATAATCCTAGTTTTCGCCAAGGAAATAAGAAAAAGAGGAGTTTTTCCTGAGAGAAATGCCTGAGGCGAATTGACCTGATTCCGTAATCCACCTTGCGTCAGTTTCGAATGGAAAAAAGCGTATATCAGTAAAAGACAATAGTTTTCAGGATTTTCGATTAGTTGAACCAATTCCAGTTTTGACATCTTTTGAAATCCTTTGAAATCCGATTAAATCTCTATAAATCTTGGAAATTTTGAAATCTTTTAAACCTCTTGAAATTGGAATAGCAATAATCTTGTTTTCTATTTGCATACTGTAGAATCACCTAACTTCGGACACTGGCCCGAATTTCGGACACATAAATCTGCTTTTTATACGATGTCTTGCTTTAGGTATTATTGCTTTGATACTTTTTGAGATTATGTAGAAACAAAGAATATTTATAGGTGAATGCGACTCGGAAGTCTTTGATTCCTTGGAAGACAATACGGTTGGAGGGTTTCTGTCTTGAATGTTACAACCGGAAGTGCGAACGTTGCGGTGCTCTCAGTAGACAGACGCCTGACGTGGCTCAGGGGTGAGGAAGAATGCTCGAGAGGATAAGGCAGTAAAGGAACTGAAGGTATAAAAAAGGAAAGAAAAAATGGTGAATGGGAGAGATGGGAGTAAAGATAGAAAGAGAAGGCTGTTTTAGATAACGAACGGAAGAGACAGGCAAGGAATCGTGGTTGAGATGAGAGGAAGGGAAAAATATTTTATAATTGAAAAGATTCACTTAAATGGAAGCATTCCTCTCTGCTCACAATTGGATAAAAGTGTGAGAGCTCAACGACGCGACGGACAGCGCAGATGGATTAAGGAGAGGATCGGAATAAACGAATTTATTATAGGGAGCTTCCTCTTATCCCAGAAAAGTTACTGGTGGTATTTTTAAGATTCTGTAGACTTATAATGAAGCTAATCTCTCCGTGCATCCATTTTCAAAAACTGTATTTTTAAAATACGTCTTCTCCCAATTTTTACGAGTAACGCGTTACTATTGCATGTATATTTTGTGGTTTATGGAAGTTTAAAAAATACAATGAGGGAGGGCGCTAAAGATTTAACGAAGTTTGCTACGAGAAATTTGTTTGCTTCTGATGAGCTTCCTGGAAGACTGTAGAGTGTAGTCTTCAAAATTCTTAATGAAATCAGACTTTTCCCGTTCTCTCAAGATTTTACTTACTGAAGGAGATTTTTAGGTGAGAACCTTCAAGGATCGCGTTCTGTTGGTGGTTTCTTACCATCATTACGCTACGATTCATCATCGTTCTTTGTTCCTTGCACAGTTTTCATTCCCTTAGTGCTTTTGCAGCCTTCATAACTTTTACTCTCGTCGAATTTTTTAACTTCAATCGACTCTAAACTCAACATCTCATCCAATTAAGGAAAATTAATAGATTTTCGTTCAAGCATTTTAAACTTTTTTCCGGTATGTATAAGTTTGAGGTGTAACTTGAAATTTTTCTGTACGATCAATTTTCGTATTTTTCGATGCGGCGTCTAAGTTTTAAATGAAGCATTTTAGATTGAAATATCACGCTCTTGCTTCGAGGAGAAAAGAAACTCTATTATCGATACGTTTTTTCCCCCTTTCAATCTGTCACACATATTTTTCACAGCATCTAGGTTCTAAAGTACCTACCGAGATGAGAAATAGAAAAAAAAAATTAAAGTCAACGAGCCTTTCCAGGAATCGTTACGTAATGGTAGCAAATTCTAAAGGTTTCATTCGTTATTAAAGAATCTGTTATTTATGCTTGTTTGGCGGAACAGTCAACAGCAGTCGAAGCCCAACAATTCTCGCTATGTTGCGAAACTACAGATTTAATTTGTTTACGTAACATGTTTTCAGGAGAAAACCCTATCTTCAAGATTCCTCATTTAATTCGAATTTATTGTCTGAAAATATCTCTTAAGTTAGCTGAAAATCCCTCGGAATCATTAGAAATATTCTTTCAGTAGTTCAAGCACATTTCAGTCTAAAAACAGTAATAAACTATTTATGACAAGAACTACAATAATAAATCTTGGCTCATAAAATAAGAAATTAACTGAAATAATAAGGATCTCTTATTTTCCAGTAGAAAACGCAATTTTTCGTCAGAAAACTTTTCTAGATATTGAAAACCGTTCCTAACGAGAAGTTTGTGTGAATATAATGAAATAATATATTATATTGCAATTTGTGTCAATAAAATATTTTAATATTCCCTTGATAGCGTCTATACACAAAGTATTTACAGCGGGGCTGGCTAGACATGGATTTCACTACTTAATTTTGAAATCATCCATTTCAATATTAAACTCGATATATTTAATATCCAGTTTGGTCCAACAATTATTGAAATATTTGAAATCTTGTTTACTCAAATGTTTGATTTTTATGACGTTTGAATATTCTCAATGTAAATGGTTCTCGCAGATTAAAGTTTGAAGACATGTTTTTAATTAAAGAGCTGATGCTGGGTTTTGGAAGTTTATGTGTGCAATTTCGTAAGTGACAACGTGTCGTTCATTGCAACAACAATATGTTACAGGCATTTAAAAGGCGCTACACGAGGGAGAACAACGGCACGATTTGTGATACACGACAATGTATGGCAAAAGCAGTGGTTACAAGGGTTGAAGGGAAAGGGTGGGTGTCATGGCGACGACCTGAAGCGAGTGATTTGTGTGACAGATCGGGGCCAGCGAAACTCGCGCAACAGCGACACCAATATATTTCGCTTTCTACCCCATACAGCTACCAACTGTTTCCCAATAACGACCATCCATCCATATATATATTGGCGAGTACGCACAAATGGATGAGCTTTTTGAAATCAGTCGACAAGTTTCTGATAGGCTGACCTGTCCAACATACATCATGTCTGTTTAATTATGTTGCACTTTTTACACATACATTGACGCGTCAACTATCAATGGATGCAAGTTATTTGTGTGTAATGTGTAACATATACATGTCTGGAGATTTAATTTTTACGAAATTAATTATTCATTATATACATTCAGTAGATCATCGAGTTGTTATGTAATAATTTTAATCGTTGAATTCTATGGGATATTGTGTATCAAAGTAAGTCCTGCCGAGATGAATAACTAGGTTGCGCAATTAATTGATTCAATTGTCCACGAATCTGTTTATTGTCATTTTATACATCGCACATGCAGATTAAATTCGATTATTAATGTGACTGTTGATTACATGTCGTTTAAGTTCTGAACGTTCAAATGAACGAATTTTTGTATTGATTGTATTTTAAACTAGAAACAGTTTTAAAACATTGATTTATTTGCATTGAAAATAATTCTGTATGAAAGAAACTTGTAATGTTTATTGTTATATCAAAATTATTAATTAGTTTTGATGTTTTGTTTAGGAGCTGTCCCTAATCCACGAGTCTCTCGTATCAAAGAAGGATGTATAAGAGAGCGAAGGAACATTAAAAAGCACTTACAGGCGTAATTTAAGGTAAGTCCTTTCTTCTTTGTGTACCGGTTTATAACAAATGCTATATAGATACATTGATTATGTATATATAGCTTGATCAGCTTCGCATATTATTTTGGTGTGACGTAATTTCAATTTCGCTTCCTCGACTTCCTTAATCGAGTAAAGTGCCTCGATTAGTGATCGAATTTCTGAATTATATAACTTTCAACTGAGAAGCATTAATCTCCGTTATTATCCTCATTATCTCAACTTTCCACTTTTATTTGCGAGTAAAGCATTATTTTAGGATTTCCGAAAGCTATTCCAATTTTTGAGTCATCCATTAATTAAGATTTCATTTTTTTCTTCAAAAGGATCAAGTTTTTATTCCCGTGTTTCATTTTTAATGAAAAGTAAATTTGTTGCATTTATTATGAATTGGAATATTGTGGGAAGTAAAACGTCTTTATAGTTTCCAATTAAATCGGTGTTTTTTTTATTTGTAAGTTAAGGTATCGTAAAAGCTTCAAAGCACAATAACAATGGTTCAATTCGAGTAGTAAAATAGGAAACGACCACTCCAATGCAGAAAGGACGTCATTATCGTTCTATTCTTTGCAGTATTTACATTGTAGAGTTTACACTGCCTCGAAAATAGAATTTCTTAAGCTACTCTTCCAAGCGGAAACGCACGTTGTGTGCAATGTTTGGTCCCTGGTCGATACGGGCAACGTGATTACCACCCAGCTGTGTCTGATGTGCCCGATATGATTCTCGTTAAAGCGAAAGGCAACCCTGCGAAACCTGCATACGAATTCGTCCCTATCGGACATCACGTACAGCTATCCTTCACGCGGAAGGTAGTCGAGTTATAGCGATATAATCTCAATACACTCATCTTCCGCTCGTCCTTTCCTTCTTGTCTCCGTTTATTTAGGTTGTCTAATACCTTCCATGCCAACCTATCTTGACACAAATTGATTTTGGTACCATTATGCGATCACTCTACAAAATTACGGTCTAAATTTCAATTTTTACCCAAGTATCTTAAATTCAGCATGGGTAGAGAAAATCGTTAAGTTTGACTTGAAACTGAATTACTGGTGTTTATGCGTCGAATGGAGGGAGCTTGATGATAAAGAGTTCAAGTTCATTTCAATTAGCAAAGTGGAAGCAGACCTACTGAAACAGAAACGGGTGGAATAGAAATAAGAGGAAGCCGGTTACAACTACGTAGACAACTAGAGAGATGAAAACAACTCTGTCTCATGTACTCGGTAGGTACATATAAAAGCATTGTCTGTTAGCGGCGTTTTGCCTCGTCACGGCGACGAGACAATGGACGCTGTTAACGTGTCTCGTAACCGTTTCATTGTTTGCCAACAATGCCTGAAAATACGCAGAGACAGGTTATCTCTGATAGATCGATCGTTCTGTGCGCGACGCATTTCGCGGCTTAGTTCCTCGGATGAATACACACGCTAGATTTACTGCGTTGTAGGTTCATTTTAAAATACGCACCGAAGGTATACTTACCAGAGTTTAAAAAGCATTTATACACTTTTTCAGAAAATGCAGTAAAAACCATCGACTCTATTGCAATTTTGTGGTTTCCGACTTTCCATTAAGTAGGCTGTCATAAAAGAAAAATGAAATTATATTTTAATCACGAAGGGTCGTCACCTATTTACCTTTTTTAATCTATTTTGAATTTGTCATTCTGGGTGAGAGCACCGGTTATCGGTACCGACGTCATTTTGTTAGCACCCCCATTTAATTTACGTGAAACAATAGTGCCAACAACTAAATTGCAGTGCCAATAACCGGTGCTCTTATCCTATTAATATTTTAAAAAATCACCTTTTCACTTATTTAACGACAAAACGTTCTGTAATGACTGCTATTCATTCCAAGTGTTGAAATGCGAATCTCAAAACTCAGGGAATAATACACGTAAAGAGAATTTTAGGAGCAGCTCGATTCAAATTCTCCTGGTGTGTGGTTGAAAATAACAATAGTAAAGTAGTTAATTCGTACAGGATTGGTGAGAGAACAAGAAGGACCTAGAGTGTAATTCGAGGATTTTCGAATTCCGTGATGTACGCCGTTGGGTCAGATTCGAAAATCAACTCCTTCTTTTCGAATGAAAAGCGGGAAAGTTTGAGAGAAAAAGAGAGAGAAAGAGAGGATAGCTGAGAGGAACGACACACGAAATGGTCTCTAAAAAAGTTTTAAGGGTAAACCGCCCTGCCCACGGCTGAATCGAGTCCGATCACGTAGACTCATCTCGGTCATAAAGTAACCCTCTTCTAGATCCTCTTCTACGTGGAATCACATCGATCCACGATTCCACCGTCTGCTTCGGTTAGTACAATCGTACGGGTATGAATTATTGGATGTGAAAAATCATAAAAAAAAACGCCATACTCTCGCAAATGGCGAACTACGTCAGCTGAACGAAACGATAAAGAAATCGAAAGTATTCATTTCCAAGCGATTTTTAATAAAAAGCTGATGCTTACACAGTTTCCATTATCCAAGAAGTCTTTTATGATGCATATTATGTTTTTAGAGATTTTTAAACGGAGAATCATTTTCTTATCGTATGGACATTGAAATTATAGGATGATTCCGGATCATTTCCGGTTTACATTCCTTTCAAAACCTTAAAAAAAAAAAATAATCAAAATGGAACATTTTTCGATATGTTCCGAACTTACATTTAGAAAATCACCTTTTTAATAGCAATAGGTACTATGATGACTAAGATCTCCTTTCTCTTGGCTACATCAGTAAATGCGAGCGCTTCTAATTAAATCTCAATCATCTCAAGTCGCACCTATTGTGGGGAAGGGACACCACAATTATATGAAGAAAGGTCGTACATAATCAACTAAAGTATAAGTGAACGTTTACGAGAAGTATAGCAAGGGTCCTAAAATTCCGAGTTCTCATGTATAGCAAACACCTGATGAACGACCGTCTGTTGTAAATTGATGGCGGATAACCAACGGTCTGGTCTTTAGCATGCGGTAGTATCGTTAAACTCGAAACTCGCATGATAGTTCATCGTGTATGAACGGAGACAGGGACGAAATATGGGTCTGGCGGACAGTGCATTGAGAGAAAGAGATAAAGAGAATAAAAGAGAGAAAGGGAGAGAGAGAGAGAGCCTCACAATGGTAACGACTTATGTAAGGCGGAGGTGCATAAATCGACTACTCGAGAAAGTCCATAAGGCAGTTTGGTGGTATTAAAACCGGTGAGGTCGCGAGACTCGGTTTAGTTTGGTATTTAAATGTTAGGACAGCCCTCGTTGCGGTGGAGTAAATGAGACATGAACTCAAATAAGAGAGATAGATATAGAAATAAAGTGAATGAGAGTGGGTTGAATTTTCGACCGATAGAAGAGGGTGACTTTCAGGAAGGAGTTGGTGATTTAGGCAAAACAACGGAACTTCTGCGGGACGATACTTTGAGAAAGTGAAAGGGATTAGAGCGTGGAAGAGTTGCATCTTTCTAGGTGAATAATAATCATCGAAGATCCCAAGTTTTAGTTTATCAAATTTTCAGGTTTATGCCAAGTTCATTTAATGTTATTTCTTAAAAATTGTTTAATGCTTATGTTTAGTTTTTAGATTTACGGCTTCTTAATAGTTTTGTAAGACGAGGCAAATTTCAGTGCTATACATATTGAAAGTCACAATCTTGGGGTGTGTTGAAAATACTTCCTCTGAGAATTATGCGACTTCTCTTAAGTTGAATTGAATGCTCTTGTTCCAATTTAACTTGGAACATTACTCACTCCTTTCCTCCTGGTATTGCTGATCTTTCTCGACTTCTCAAAACTGTTAATTATGGACTTAATCCTGCAAAATTTTTGCCATTGTCGTAGCTTTTTAGAACTTGTTTAATGTTCTCAAGAAATCTAGACGAAATTCTGCGATGTTTTGATTAGAAATGATAATTAAGGATTCATTTTAAAATGCTGGTGTATATTTACGATATCTCGCAAACGGCTTAATTGTAAAATGGAATGTTTACAATGTCGCTGCTCATACTCCGATAATATCTATATTTCACGTATGTCCAGAATGTCCACTCGACACGTAATCAATATCGAAATGTCAGTCTAACATCTGAGCTTCCGGCACCAACGCTTGCTTTGCGGTTACCATGCCTATTATTCTTGCACCCAATTCTCCAGTTATACCATTGGGATATTGAAATACATTCAGGGACATCAAACCAAGAGTGTATATTAAATCGTATATCTGACGATGATTTTGAATGTTCCTATTATTTACCTTGATTAGTCTATTAAATTTACGATTACAAATGTTTATCCTTTGCTTTCGAAGCTAAAAAAAATCTCTTGAAATCGTTTAGTCTTTTCAAACTTTAAATTCTTTAAATCTAGTGAATCTAGTTGTCTTTTTCAATTGTGTAACGGTTTAATTCACTTTTGAATCAAAATTTGAAATTTTGCGAATAATTCATCTTGACATCAAATTGTTTTCAATTCTTTTCAATTTATCTTGCATTATTTTAAATTCATCTTGAAATTTATTGAATTCGCCTTTCTTTGATTAAAAGTTCTTTTGACATGTTTAGATGAATAGATTCTGTGATAACTGACTTCACTATAAAGTATTCTTCTCGGTATTTGCTGAATCGACATTCTCATGGTGGCAAAAATCCAGAAATAGAATGAACGATTGTTAATGATGTGCTCTGGAAGTCGAGTTTAGTGGAAAAAGTATCGTAAGTTTGTAAAAATGTGAAATGATGGTACACGCGACTCGGTGAGATTTAAAAAAGTTGTGCTCACTGTCGCATCAAGCATAGCGACAATTCAGAAATTCAGAGTGCGAGCGACTAGGTGCAAAAAGCTGAAACGACAAGGGACGATAAATTAAGCTTGCCTGGGCTTTATGGGGCGAATATGCACATTCACATCCGTGACTACGTAAGTCTCATGCCGTGTCCCGTATACGTACCCTCTTCCCTTTTGTCTCTCTTCTTTTTTTCCCATTTTATGCTACCACTTTGCTTCTGTCATGTCGACGATGTGACGTCAGTGTCGAGCGATGGGGTGAGACAGGAAACAAGAGTACCATCAACGGATGGAGGACTTAAAGAGTCACGCAGCAGGGAAAATGGCAGTGTATCGAGGAAATCTGTGCAGTCTATGCGAAACGACTGTTGGAACGAAACGAGCCGAAGAATGTCTACGATGTGCAACGACTCCATATTACACTTCCCTCGTTTATAACGTATATCGTATCGCGACTCGAATTGAATCGATTTGTATTGGAGTCGTTAAATATCCAATAAATTCAGAACTCGCCGCTTTTACGTTCTGGAAAAGAGGAGGTACTTGAAGAAAATTATTAGTTCCGTTTTGATTGGAGAAAGGAATTACTCAAGAGCCACTAAAGGTGCGGGTATCTTGTCTTTTTTTTAGACAGTTCGAAGGTTAATATTAGTTTTGAGCAGTGTTGCGAACTTTTTTAAAGATAAATATTTACAGCTGCAGTTAAGTTTTTTAAAGAAAGTTATAAATTTATATATAAATATATATATTAATAAATTAAA
This sequence comes from Synergus gifuensis, assembly GCA_904066015.1. Classification (NCBI taxonomy): domain Eukaryota; kingdom Metazoa; phylum Arthropoda; class Insecta; order Hymenoptera; family Cynipidae; genus Synergus; species Synergus gifuensis. The sequence continues at coordinate 47,676 of CAJFCO010018020.1, read as the reverse complement.
ATAATTTATAATGAGAATAAGTAAAAGCTTAAACAGAACAGCTAAAAAATAATTGTCCATACTTTTATGAACTAATTTTCTCTCCTGAACTTCGTAAGTATATAGTCCATAAAAGATACGAAACTTTTTCTTGAGCTTGATAATTTAATTTGGAGTGATCCAAATTAGTTTCCTTCGCATCAGAGTGAGGCTTTGAGTAAAATTAGATGAACAGTTCTCGTAAGACTAGAAAATTGTCTAGTCTTAGACGTTAACGTGGGAGGATCATGTCCGGAATCTTCTTTCTAGAAAATCCTTCATTCGACTAGGGGATGCGCGCAAGAAAATGGAAAATAATGTGAACTCGTCGTTATACCAAGAGAAAAGGAGATGATGGGTAGAAACTTGGGAAAACTGGAGAATGGGGGGAAGGAAAGATGGAGACGGGGGATAATGTAAAGATGCAGAGTCACGACTTTCAACAAGACTTTTCGTTGTACAAAGCCATTAAAAAAAATCGCAAGACCACAGTTGTATGTTATAGCCGCAAGACTTCAGCTTAGTGCCTTTCTCATTTGTTCTTTATTTTTCAGTCTTTTGCCATCTCCAACTCCCTCCCAGCTTTGTTCTTGTTGCTCTTTTTATTGTTTCTCTTTTTTTGTGCAATACTAATAAGTGGTCGACTTTTAGCTCTTTGTCGTTACTAATATTTTCTCCAAGACTCAATGTAGGATACTTATATCACCTTTTCTCCTTCTCTTATCATCCCTCCATAAAAATTTTTGCATCGTTAAGCATCTATTATAGGTTCAGTTTTTCCAAAGAGAGAACTCTTCTTTTTCAATTTAATATTTTATAAAAAGCATCATTTAGAACTTTCATCCAAAGGAGAAGATGACTGATGAAAGTAATAAGTCGAGAAGGTCATGAATATTTATTAAAAGTCACTTTCAACTTTCCCATTTTCCCATTGTTCCTAAAATCTTGCAGCGCATTTTAAACGTCATAGATTTCAAGTGATTTTAAGGAATTTCAATTAATTTCAAAGACTTTCAAAGATACTGTGATGATTGATTCAAGAACACAGAAAATGGGAAAGTTTCATGATTGCGACTCCCTTGATTATAAGAAAGTTGTATTCAAAATAATAAGGTTTTGTAGTATACATATATATGCATTTAAGGCTCTTTTCTGGCAAACGTCCTCACTTTATATAGGATCTTATTCCGAGATAAGGCCAAGTTTTTCAATTTCGAGGAAAAATTCTGTTGATCTGGTATCGGGATCACGTCGAATAAAAGGATGGTGATTTTTCAGAAACCGCAACCAAATTCCATTCTATTTTCCATGCTAGGAAGGGGGTCGATTGGCCTGAGAATTGTCGAGAGTTGAGAGTTGCGAACCGGAAGGATAAATGGCACTCTCGTGTCCTGTGACGCGAGTGAGATTTCCCTGAGGTTTTCAGAAATACGGTAAACGTTTGACGTACGTGAACGGACGTGCGTGCACAATGTACATGTACATAGAGTGGCAATCTAACTGTATGCGGTCGACAAAGAGGCAAGACGCACAGAACTGTCGCCATTTCTAGGAAAAGCCGCAACTGCGAAATGTACCAGGCAACAGAAATTCTGGATACAGCGGCTATATGTTTCTAACAATGCTCTTGAGAAATCCTTGTTTCCATTTTGGCCAAGACAATTTGTCCCGGGTTAAGCGCTATTGCGTCGTTTATAAATGTTATGGCTCTTGTTCCTCCCTTAGATAATTTTTTGACTTGTATTATACATAATTCAAGGAGTCGGAATACAAACTCTTTACCTAGTGTAAAGATGTTATAAAAAATTTATTGATGGAGTAAACTTTTGAGATAATTTACTTGCACGGAAGAATTGGTTATAATTTTTATGAATCCAGCAGTAGAAGTTCACAAGTCTTAATTCACTTTTAAAATTTCAATTTAAATTAGTAGGGGTGCTCTGACTTCGACTAACGAGAGGCGGGCTTTGGAGATAAATCTCAATAAATCTTCAATCTTAATAAAATTAGAATATGCAAAAGTTTGAGCCATCGATTTAGGAATGCTTTCATATAATAAAATTAAAGATATTAATATTGGAAAGATTTCTAGATTGGATTGCTGCTTATGTTCCAATATTTCTGATTAGATTTCTGGTAATTTGAAAAGTATTTTTTTTTAGATATTATAGATAGTTTAATAGATTTTAGAAGATTTCGAAGGATTGTAATATTGAAATTAATAGTATAAAAAAGGATAACATGAGCAGAAAGAAACGAATAGTGTATTTTTCTATCATAATATAAAGTTACTTGCAAAATATTAAAATCTTTAGAAGATTTTTGTATACCAGCGGCGACAGAATTGACTTATTTTTCTTACATTTATAACCCAACTCTTATGAAACCTACTCTACTCTTTATTTTCATATTTTTTTCAAGTTTTCGATGCTACTTTGTCAATTTACGAAGGTCCGCTCTAGAAATCATATAGCTGTTGAGGGAGGTATTATTTTAAACGTGAATTCCTGAGAGAAAGATAAAAGAGTGACTTGTTTTTCTCCTCCAATTGCTTTTCTTCTCCAATTTATACCAATTACAAGCTAAACTGCGATTTTCATTTCCTTTTTCTCTCTTACAAGTAGTTTATTTTCTGTAATCCTATTTCACTTTCAATTAATCTTTAGCTAATACGCACTAAAACAGAAAACAATGATTATATGTACTTATTGTCTTTCTGAAGGTATTCGTTCTGAATAAAGAAAAGAAAATGAAAACCATTTAACCACTTTCAGTATTCAGTAAAAAGATTTGACCTCCTGTCAGTAGGAAACTGATAAATTTGGAAAAGTTTGAGCAAACTTTTCTTGGATAAATTTTCCTAGCACTTGGGTGCTTTCCCTTAAGACCTTCTTGCTCTCGACAGTCATGTCAACTTCATGTAAAAACGAATCTCGTAGCTCTGACTACTTTCCACAAAATCTTCACTTTTCCTCCAACCCCCATCTCAAGGGTGCAAAGAAAGATGTGGGATATTGTAGAAGATGCATCTTCTCGTGTCAACGCAGTTTCTCAATTTACGAGATTCCGTTTGATTCGATTCTTCCCCTTTCTCACAAGACAGATTTTTATTTTAAAACAATATTCTCATATCGTGATGAACATAAAAATAATACGCAGAAAATAGAGAAAAAACGAACGATAGGTACAGGGAAGAAAGCTTAGGTTATTTTCCCAATATGTGGCAATATGTAAGCACAATAAAGAAGAGGGTGAAGACTAAAGGTGTCTCAAGACTATATGGTTTCTGTGAAGGAGACAGGTAAAAAGCAGGGAGAGCTTTCAAGTCATAATATCATGGCTGTCCCCGTGGGCATGTAAACACCTTAACTATACTGTACTCAACACCGTGTCAATCGCATGAAATGGAGAGTTTGTGACCCTCGACATTTTTCCTCTGAAAAAACGAGTCGAGATCCATTCATAACCTTTAAGGGTGGACAAATATACGTTTTCTGCTTCATGGAACTCAAACCTTATTCGACAGAGAACCCTTATGGATTAGTAAATATATTTTCCCTTAGATTTTGTTAGGAATTTTTCGAGAATTCACCTCATTTTCCAGGTCTTGGTAGATTTTTCAAGCTCATGATCATGAACGTTTTCATTATTTAAATTACCTTCAAGTTGAAGGATAATAAAGGCGTTTTAAAAAATTTTATAATACTTATGAAGATTAGACAAAGAAATTCTGAAATTAGACAAGGAATTACAAGTTTTTACATTTCAAGTATTAAAAATTCTCAATTATTTTGTTCACCAGCAAAACGTGTGCATAAACGAGAAATTAATCGCGCGTAGAGCGTGCGGATCATAATTGCTAGTACTATTTAAATTAAAAGTAAAAAAGACGTACAGCACTTGATGAGTTGAGTTATTTCTTTTATATCATGAATTACTATTTTATGTGCATTTTAAATTATGCATGATAATCTCATTGCATTTAAATGCAGATTCTAGAACATGACCGGTCGCAATCAACGTTATAGAATTTTGCGAGCGACGAGTGGTAAATTTAACACGTTTTATTTAAAGTAGTATAACTAGGTTAAATATTTATATTCGTTGCGGTGGGTAAATTATCAGTTTGTTTTCTCCCTCGCTCTCTTTTTCGTTTTCGTCATTGAGTCTTTCGAGTTAATGACGATATTCCGTGTCTTTATCTGAATTTCTTAAATGCGCGTTAAGTTTTAATCCTTTACCTTTGCATACATCTTTACACAGACATACTATGTATGTATACTATCCATGCATATGCATGCACAATACACATATGTTAAATGTTTAAGTGTTAAATATATATTCATATTTAACACTTAAATACTGTATATACATTATATGTACATATATTATATGTACATATATTATATGTTGTGGTTTCGTGTATGGAAATTTACGAAAGAGAACGAATGTGTACAAACAGATGCGTTTTTTTACCACATGTGTTTATTTTTGGAGAATTGTGAGTGCATTTCTGTTTAATGATAACACTCTCATATACCAGTAAATAAATACAAAATATCTCGTTATAATGATCCCCGAGGAAACTGGTCTGGGCCCGATCAGGGCTGAATCCAATTGATCGGTTCTGATCTGATGATACATAACTTTTTGTATGAAAAGCTGTTTTCGCTAATGGATTCTTTTTCTTCTACTTCTTTTTTTTCTTCAATTTCCATTCCCTTTGTAATATCTAGATCATTTCGGTCTGGCACGACTTCTATGGATCATGCAAATTCTCCCTTCCCGGGCCAGACGACATAAAAAATTAACCGATCTAGATCAAATTGATAATCGGGAAAAAATATGATAATTTCTTTCAATTGTATGATTTAAATTATTTAATTGTAGATCGTGCAGTGCTAAAAAATCCTAATATTTCGCACGTAAACTGGAAGTATTATTCTTTCAAATGAAACGAATATCCGACTTCCAATTACTTTAAACCCGAGTTTTAAACCTTTTCCTTTACAGATCAGGTACTATATTTTTAATCACCTTTCAATAAAATGTAATCTCGAGTCATAAAATTTTTACAAAGTAGAATCGAAGATGCTATAAACTGTGCAATTCAACTGCTTTAAAATCCTTTTAACTGCCACTTTCAAGTAACGGTCAAACCAGATTTTCACTAATCTATTTCTTTGGGCAAGAAATTAATAAAAAAAAAAACAGATATTTAGTTTCAGTTCTGTGACAAATGTACTGTCAAATAAATTTTATTTTATACATGTAAAGTGCTTAAGTACCATTAAATTTGAACAGTGTGCGATTTTGTGTCATCAGAGAGTGGAATGGTGGAAAAGGGTGAGAACTTTGTGGGGTGGCTCGTCGATTGGTCGATTTGTGGGGTTGGAAGGAGAGAGGGTTCATTCTGTATTTTATGGCGGTTAGGCCGAGGTGGGAGACAGCTAGCTGGGCATACCCATTCGCGATAAGGTGATAAGCTCAAATGTATTGGTTCCCATCAAATCGTATACGCTTTACTGCTACAGGCAACCCCATAATCGTTGGCCTTCTACTGTTCCGCTATCTCCTTTTCGAGTTCCGATCCAATCACGTTTATACTATCGAACTGCGTTTTTCTTTGCTAAAGTAAATAATGAGAGAGAGAGAGAGAGAGAGAGAGAGAGAGAGAGAGAGAG
>CAJFCO010018020.1:0-41874 GCA_904066015.1 Synergus gifuensis | reverse complement strand
GAGAGAGAGAGAGAGAGAGAGAGAGAGAGAGAGAGAGAGAGGAGAGATATATCTCTTTCTCAAATTTTCAAAAATATTTTTCAAGTATGATAGATCATGCCGACCGTCGATAAAGTAGATCATCGCCTAACCGTTTACCATAAGAGATGACTGATTCGAAATAATTAGAAATAAACGAAGAATAAACTTGTTAGCGTGATTGAGTATTCTCTTCCTCTCTTTCTGCCTTTCCATAAAACGGAGCGAGTAAGTCTATAATAAGGAGATCGGTGCTTGTTAAAGCTCGCTTAAAAAAATGAAGCCTCATCCTTTTTTCAGATTCACCCTCGAAAAGGGCGAGAGAAGAGTTGGGAATGGTGAAGAAGAATAATGGCTCCGCGTAATCGGAGGCTTTTTTGAGGTAAACCCAAGGACGCTGGCAATTAGCTTCAACCCTTCAAAATCACTTTTATCCCTCTTCTCGAGTCGCTCCTTCACAACACTCGGGTCTCTCACAATAAAAGGCAACAGTCGTTATTTCTCGAAATTAGCTCTAAGGCGTTTGAAGGTTTCTTCAAATAAATCGCTTTCGATTCAAACTCGCTTTAAAAAGCATTCTTCTGGTGCTTTCTTTTTTTCCGTTAATTTAAAGGGTCTTTACAATTAGTTACGAAAATTAAATTCTTTTTTTTTAACTGTCTTGGATAAATAAGGGTCTCTTACAAATCTGTAAGAGAAACCTTAACTGATAAATGAGACTTTTTTGGTGAAGAATAAAGAAACTATTTGCATAATCTGTTAAAAAACTGCAGCGTTTGAGAATTTTAAAGATCAGAGTAGATTTTTTCTAAGACTTTTTCTAATTGAAAAATATTAGGTATTTGTTAAGAGAAAGTAATAGAGGTTTTATTTGAAAAAGAGTGTTTTCGTCGATAATGATATAGTTAAGTTGTGTACCTAAGGGAAATGGTGGAGGATTCCACTGTAGCAACTTAAGTGGTTGTAATTAAAGATGGCGGAAGCGTTACGGTAGTTAAACCAGAAGAAATAAGAAAATTACTTTTATGAGTTCAATCTAGTGGTAATATGTATGTCATAGATATTAATATGTATATGTAGATTTTATTTGTTACAATTTTTATTTGTTATAATTAGTCCGCTTCTATCTAATTTACAATATTCCCCATTATTACCATTATTGACTTATTCATCAATGCATTTATCGACTTCCTCTCGTTCTCTTGTTCTCATCATTATTCTATTCTTTGCCAGTCTGACTTCCCTCAAAAGATTGCTCGTCCATGGCTTCTTGCGAGCAGAATCCCAACTACGCTCGGCAATCAGATCTCATTTCCTCGTCGTTGTTTAAATTACCGTCATTAAGCTTGCCTAGTTGTGCATGTAAGATGATTCAGAATCCCCCACGATGATTCACAAATATTCAGATTCTAGCGTTTCATGTTGACCTTAAACACAACTGGTGCCGTAAATGATATCGTCAATATTCTATCATCAGGACGATGTCGATCAATTACCTCTAGAATATGTCAATTACTAGCAAGTTAAGTGCCCTGAGTTTTGCTGCCAGGAGAAATTCTATCCAGCGAGGTAATTTCTCTGTACCAGCTGCATTTGATGAGAAAATCCATTGCTTAAGTGAATTATTGACTACCATAGCGTTTGATGCTAATAAATTGGAGACTAACATTTTATCTCTGTATTTAGCAAATTTTAGTTACTGGGGGAAATTCATTAATAATAATGAAATTTTTCAAGTATATTTTACTTTTGATATTATGTCAGGGACTTATAATTTTCATCTATTTTGTCAATACATGTGAATTCAATTTCAAGGAAATAATTCCCGTGCAAGGAAATTCATGTTTAAGGGTAGTTCAAGATTACGATGACGAAAGCATAGACTTAGGTGGGGAATGTCAATTATGAAGTGAAGTTGAGCTACAGAATTCCCTGGTGTAGATATTTCTTTGAGTCGATTTCATGTTACGAGACCGTTGGGAAGGGTTGGGTCGATAGAATTCTGCTTGGTATTGATAAGTATTTACTGCTCTAAGGAGTCCCTCTCCTCTCTCGTCAATCTTCTCTTCTTCACCTTTTTACCCTCGGCTGTTCCTCAATTTCATTCTTACGTGCGCACCCCCTCTCTTCTTCCTTTGAAGCCCATAAAGAATGAGTGTAAGACCTGCCATCTTCTTCTAAAGCTTACAAACTTTACACCTGCTATAACTTTTGAAGACTTTTATCGCTTCTCGACAAACATACCGGGCAAATCTTATTTTTTCTTCCGAACGTTGTTCAAATTTCGATTTGGTTCAATTTCACGAAAAGTCAATACTTAACTCTTGTGATATATTGCCAAATATTTTTTTTCATCAGAAATTGTTTCTGAAAAAATGTTTCAGAAAATATTAACAGCTTGTTGAAGTTTCTTAGCTCGATTACATTCTCATACTTTATATAAGCAGAGGCGACGAGAAAACTTACTTCTTTCACTGTTTTCTCTTATGTGCTCTCTGAGAGACTCTTTTATAGAGCTGAAGAGGTCTTAATACACAACGACGGAAATTGCTTAATTTCTCGGATCGCTTCACGAGAAACTTTCAGACAGGAGTCAAACTTTTTCAACACGATAAAAAGCTCTTTGTAAGATTTAATGAGTGCCTTGGCAATTCTTAAGTCTTCAATTACTTTATTATAATTTGTCGAAAAATATTTAAATTATACTGTGTAGAGTTTTACTGTAAACCCCTTTGCTCTCTTCCTGAAAGGTGAATGACGTTTTGAAGGGTGAAAGTGGAGTCGAGAAATTTTTATGAGGTGAGAATTAAGTGTAAGGACAAAAAAGTGAAGAAGAGGGATTGGGGAAAAACAAGGATCAGATGATTTTACCTCACTGATCAATTTCGTATATAGTTAGATCTCGTTTGCCCGGCAATCCATCACACGTAACATTCGAACTACCCTCTCGAGTTTCACCTCACCAGTGTCACTCTCTCCACGTTTACCCCTAAATTTTCGATCCCTCTGCCTGTTGTACCATTTTGTCACGCCAATCGAACTTAATGTCCTGGAGTGGAATGGAGTGTCACGGATCACTTCCGCCTTCGATAAAAATTTTCCCAAATTGGCCTCCGAATCACGATCCCTCAAATGACCAATCACCAAACCTGGTGAATCCTTCACGAGTCTCTGATTGCCTATTGGTCATTAGGTTTCTGGGCTTTGTCCCCGTAAAAACTTTAATTAAATAAAAAAAAGTTCAAGTTAGTTAATCAGCCTGAATTCAAGTCTAGTGGACATATTTTTGTGAATTAATTAAGTTTCATGTTGAATGTCTTATTCTTCTTCTGCTTACAAGAGTTCGTTTTTCGTATTAAGACAGAAGCTCGAGAATCACATTTAGAGATCGAATAAGGCATGAAATAAGTATTCAGTTTAATACCTAAAAACAGTTCCCTACAAGTATAGTGCGTCAGAATAAAGCAATTAAATCGGAGAAAGGATTTGTGAAGGGATTAAACTTACCCCAAAACTTCAACCTTTTTTGCCGAATTCAAGTGGTTTTTTGACTGAGAGGATCTTAATTTCTGCTCTGTTGGTTGTAGAGATCTGAAAACAGACCAAAACGATATTGTTGAATACTGTTTATTTCAATTTTAGATTTAACAAGACATTTCCTGTTTTAAACACTTTTTAAATCCTTTTTTAAATCTTTTGATTTTTCTGGTAAAGCTTTTCATAAAAAATGGAAAGGAAATGGAGACTCGATGCAAGAAGCTTGTCTGAAAGCTTAGAGATTTATCTCGAGGGACTTATTCCTCCTAATGCTTGGCCCCAAAGAGCCAATACTCAAACACGTGAAGTTTCTTAACATGGGAGTTCAACAATTGTTTTACGTTCTCCAATTCCCTACTTCAATTGTATTTTCCTTTTATATTTTTCTTTATTTCTTTTACTTAACCTAGTTTTTAACTTCTATCATCTCTAAAACAGAACTTCTTCTGCTTCACATTTTGATAAACCCCTATTCGCATCACTTTCTATAACACTTTATAACGAGGAAACTACACTTGCCTTATGTAATCTGAGCTCTCGATATATACCTGAAATTAGTTTGCGCATAGATGGTTTCATAATAATCAAACATAGGTATTCAATTACTGCGACAAATGCTCTTGCAATTATTGCATCGAGTTTTCAAACCTCCTAACATACATTGAAATGTATAACAATCAATGGCATCCAAATATTTTGAAATACATATTTATGATTATTCCATTCATTTGAATTCTGTTAGTATATTTTGAAATATTTTCTTTTTGAGAAGAATTTGTTTAATCTTTTTATGGTTTTCTAGAAAAACTTCAGATAAAGTTTATATTTTTTCGTTAAGGAAAATTTTAAACCAATTTAAATTCTTAATTGAAATTTTATTGACTCAGATTGGAGGTCAAAATTCCTTTTCTTTCTAGCCAGATTTTCTAATATTTCCGTATTATGTTTAAGGTTTTTGTAACTCTGTGTCTAACAATTAACTCTATTCTAAAAAGGACATATCAAAAGTCAAAGATATCGAAATATCTTGAAATGCGTGGACCGCAAGCTGAGTAACAATGACATCGAACATCCTTGTCTTCCTCCCTTTCTAATATTCACTTCAGTTCTTCTCCCTCGTCATCAATTTTTATTACTGTTTCACAGACTATTTAAGCAAATTTTAAAAATCTACACTCATAGTGAAGATTCTCTCTAGTTCAGCAAAGAAGCAGCAGTAGCAACAGCAGCACGATGAGATCTCGGGCAATTTGTCTCTCCCATCCCTCTCCTCTTATATCATCCCTATACACCCCCTTCTCTATCTGTTACTCAAATTCTCCGTCTCTCTTACTCGCTTTTCGAGCATCGAAGAGGGTTGCCTATCGATCCAGAGCTTCCGAGGGTGTGGTGTGTTGCCAGTTTGGTGCGACGCTGTGCGTCGCGACGCGGTTTCTCTCTCTCTGTCTCTTTCTGTCTCTTTTTCTCTCGCTCTAGCTTCCTTCATCTTGATTTCTCCTCTCTTGTTTGCACTCACATTCCCCTGCAGTGTGCCGACATTTCTGTCCTACGAATCACACCCAGCACGTGGTCCGCACTCGAATGTACGCGCTACGGAGTTCCCGAGTGGCCTATTCGATTATACTTGACCTCCACGTATAACCGCCTTTCCATAATATCACAGATATTTTGGCGAATCTGACGCATACCTTTTGAATTCGCAAAAAGGTGAATATTTTGATTTGGGCAAAGTATTAAGTCAGCGAAGTGTTGATCAGTTGAAAGATTTCTAAGATCTTATTTGAAACAGCCTAAAAGTATTTTTTTAAAACAAACTGATTTTATTCGTGTTCTCATGTTGAACACAAACGTGACCAAAATTTAAAGATATTTCAAGAAATTTTAGCGAATTTTCAGGGAATTTTAAATGATCTCAACAGATTTCCAATCATTTTAAGAGATTTTGACGTATTTTAAGGTATTTTAAAGTTCATCGTGGAATTTAAAAATATTTCAACAGAATTTTAATAGATTTTAAATGTTGCTGTGGAATTTTAACAAGAGGTTTCTAGGAATTTAAAGAGATTTAAAAGTTTTTCCTGAAACTTAAAAGATTTCAAATGATTTTGAGGAATTTAAAAAGAATTAGTGAAACTTTAAGGGACTTTTCGTGGATGCCGACTATAGGCAGCGATAGGATTAAAAAATTTGGGATTTTTTTGCATATAATGTGTTTTTAGGTCACCAAAAACTATTTCCCTTCCCCCCCAAAAAAGAAAATTTTTTTTCATCATTTATTTGAACGTTCAGAACTTTTCAATCATATTTAGTCAAACTTTACTGTCGACTATTATATTGATGATCAATAAAGTTTCTTTATACATAGCTAAATGTTCTATAAATTTGTATATTTGTAAACATTAAATTGTAAATAGAATTTCGTATTTATAAATACTGCATGTTCATTTACTTTACTGAGCAATCAAATATCCATTTCGAAGATATGTTTTGCAGTTGTTTTTTAATATATTTAGCAAACTAAAGGTTTTCTCTTTTTATTTCAGGTATGTTCAGCTAGTAAACAGTTACTTTCAAGGATTCAGTGAGTAAAAGATTTATAATATGTAGTAATATACGGAATCAAAGATCATTTTTATAAATCACAATTCACAAATTTTGATATCTCTACTACGTATGTAATAAACATTCATTTCGTATTCTATGGAGGCATATATCAGATAGTTACGTGCGTAGATAGATCAAATCGCATCTCTAGAAAATGTACAACCACTTCGGAGAATATCTGTATTCTGTGGTACATTGTACAGTATAGAATAGCGCGGGATATCGTCAGTTTAGGCTAGGTTAAATTATATTACGATGAAATGAACACGTCTGTTGAAACCGCTTGTACTAGAGTGGCCTTGTGGTTATAAACAACCCTTAATGATTTAAGCCATTTGCTATATCCCTCTCATCCGCATCTTCCCTTATACATAGTACATCACAATTCCCTCGACACCTTAATTAATATCACATGGCAGTCGTAAAAGTTTAAAATGCAAAACGAAGAGGAAATAATCGTATTATTCGTTTTTGCACGCCATGAATACATTACATTTTATGTCCTTGAATAAGTTGATCGATTTAAGGGCATTTAAGCGAAAAACATTCATTATTTTGGACACAGAGATGTGGAAATCTGCAATTAATAAAATTTTCTTATTTTAAGTACCACATACCCTTACATTTTTCGAGCGAGACCTGAGTTAGCATTTATGCTATATAACGATCAAACTCACGAGTCCCTCCCCTGAGTCTCTATCCTTGGAGAAAATCAAAAGAGCTTTTGAAAACAGGTTCCCACATTGATCAATTTCATTTAGGATTTATGATCAAAGCCGTCATAACTTTTGCTCATGTCTTTTCCAGTACTAGTATACAATAACTCGTTTGGCAGCTATAAAAGCGTGCCTCACTTTTGCCTGCCGCAAAGCTCTTTTGCGAATGGCAAAGAAGACTATTCCTCCATAACGAGTACGACGTTGACTATTAAGCTCACCCCTCGCGAAATCCCTTAAGCCAATTTACGCGCCTAACTTTGGTAGCGCCGGTTTATCCCCCGTGGACGAGTATAATAATGACAGGAGAAAGCACCAGGCGTTAAGGGTCTCGGGAACAACGACTCTTCCGGGATCTCTTTCGTTCATCCCTCTCTCCTTCACATACTTTCTTTTCCACTTTTTTCAACATCATCCCCCATGGATTCATTTCGCTAGTGTCGAATTAAGAAAAAGCGGATGCGTTTTGCGACACCGACTTGAGCGGGACTATTAATCTTTCTGAATGGACACGTTTTTTCCGGTTTCAGATCTTAAAAAAAGAACAAACAAGCTCTAAAAAGGAAATTTTTTCAGTTTAATCCGCTTTCCCTCGAGTTTTTTGGTATAAGAAAAACAGATATTGGATAAAGCTGACTCGTCAGCTCACGTAACATTTTTAACTGCAATATTTTATAAACATTTGGAAAAATTCTCTAACTATTCGTGCCGTCGCAATTTTCCAAGCTAAATTTTTGTGTGTAGGGGAAACCAGTAAACAGTTTTTAAGCAGTAGAGGTAATTATCATTCGGTATTATCATTGCCGAAATTGTATACTAAAAAAAGCAGTCAAGATTCTTGACTAGTTTTCTAGTCAATAAGTTATTAATCGTTATTTACTATTGGATGGTTTCCCCTACGCAAAATTACAATGAAAGCTTCATGAGGTTTATAGATTAAACTCTGCACAGCTGTTTATGCACTTTATTTGGCGCATTCTTTTATGACCTGTTTTAATGACAATAGGTACACTATGATGACTGATATAAATTTGAAATGAATGATAAAGACAATTTTGAATGGAATTAGAACGCTCAAGAAGTCATCACACGATAAATTTACTTTTGAGCATAGTGAGAATTTAATAAACACGATCCCATCAAGTTTACATCTAGCGGTCTTTTGTAAACGGATTAATACCGGAATGCAGCTTGAGATAGATTGAGACAGCGGACTCAGGGGTAAATACAAGTATACCCAGTGGCATATAGCAATCAGAGTTCCTCTAAAGTTACAGAAGCGACGAGGATCTCGTTTCCACTGGCGACACTAACATAGAGTTTGTTGAGTGACGAGTTTACGGAATATCCTAGACCCTGCCTCCTCTATTCATTCTCCTTCTTCTCTACCCTAGTCTTCCATCCTCAACATCTAACATCCTCTTCATCCCACAGGATGCCCTTCGTCGCTGAATTTGCGACATTATTCGTACCAAGTACTAAAGTACTTGGAATCAACAGACGACCCTGGATGGCGGATAAGCCGCGAATTTCTCGTTTGCTGTCATCTCTTCGCACGAGAAGCTCAAGACGACGTTGATACATACATCTCGCGAATTTTCAGTCTTGCAAAACATACTGCTTTCATCAGCGAACTTCTGCCTTTGCGATCCTTCGGGCGACAAATTAATGTCTAGTCTTATACAATACCTGATTGGCTTCAATAATGGGTAAAGTTGTGCAGAGCAGCGATAATGACAATTGGATAGTCAGTGCTATATTTCACATTCTGCATGGCAGTATGCATTATTACAAGCGAATTTTCTACCATTATTGACAGTTTATAATATATAAATGGGTCAGTGTATCTCAAAAATAAAAAACAGGATTTGTTTGTTGTTGCTGTTTGTGCTTGTTTCTGCTCTGCTTGTTACAGTAGGTTCACAATAGGAAAAGCTTCATTGACGTAAGAGACGATTCTATATATTATTGTTGTAACTTATGTTCTTCATAAACAAAACAATTCTGAAATTCTCTGACAGAATGTAATAATCCTTCGTATGACAATATTAAATGTATAAAAATCACTTTCGAACGAATCTTCTCTTTACCTTGAAAATATTATTTCAATAACACGTCTCATAGAAAAATACAGTAAGATACAAAGATACAAAAGCATCTTATTCCTTCTTTAGGTCGAAACGAAATCCGAGATAGAGTTCTATAAATTTCCGGAAAGGAGTGTAGTCAAACTCGGATGTTTTCGAAAGCAAGAACTGCTCTGGAGGATCTTTCTCTCTTCCTTTGCGTTCTCATTCTCCTACATCCGTTAAACTCTATATCCTCAAGCTCCTTCCTTCTTTCATCCAACTTGGAGTTTACTCGAGGATTTAATTGGTTCACGGAAAAAAATAGTCGCTTAAAAACTCAGAGGCTTTGTGTCTTGATCTTGGATACAAGAGAAAGTCAATTAAAATATATGTAAACCTCCGTTGCTCAAAATGTAAAACACAAGGGCTTTATTGCCTCTGAGACGTTTGGTTAACTAGTGCAAAGTTTTATATTAATAAGCATAAGAATACAGCATTAGTATACATAATTAATAAGCATAAGTATACAGTAACTCTGTTCTTTAAAACTAATTGAGTTTATTTTACAGTTTCATGAAAGTCAATTTTTACAAGACTTTTCTCTGTGTCCAACAGTCATTGAATAGTCACATAAATTCTAAGCGACTGCTTTTTCCATGTGAGAACAGAAAACTACATATAATATACTTCTGTACGTTTATGGAAGCGTTTCCTATCATGTTTAGGAGAATCTGCAGATGAGTCGGAGTTAAGCTATGGCTGCTGACACGAAGGTCACAAGTTCTGAACAAACAGAGAACAGAGAATTTGCAACTCGAGTTTGTGAAGCGATAGTCTCATAGGGTCGAAAAGAGAAGGAGACAGAGAGAGAAACGAACAAAGGGTATGAGTGTGCTGATAGAGGGGTACAAGGGGTTCAGGAGAGAGCATTTTGTACCGCAGTGTAGGTGTGAAGAGCCTTGCAAACTCTCGTTTTCAGGGACCCTATTAACCCATTTGCAATGTTTGCTTGAACCGTTATTTCCTGAGTAAGCACCCTATGAATAAAAGCCTAGTTCATATGTGTTCGTGGAAGAATGTGAATGCTCTTATTACCACAGTCGAGATAGTACCGATTTTACCAGCTATTCAAATCAGTACACGCTCTAGTTCTTATAAAACAGATTCGCTTATTTCACTCTTTAATTTAACTTTTGAATTCCGAAATAATGAATTTAAGCTTACTTCATGTCACTTTCTTTCTTGCGAAAAATCGTGGCAGGATTATAAAGCACGTGAATTGAATTGTTTTTAGAATGTAATACAATATTTTATATTGTATTTTATATTTCAAAAACTTGAATGCTATCGCACTGCAGCAGTGGAAAAGATCCGGCTTTTGTCAGACAGTTTAGTTTGCAGATTCACTTTCTTTATTTTTGTTAACACACGAGAAAGCTTGAATTGAAAACATTTTACCTACGAGGGTGGAAATTGGATATATGTATATATTTTTTTTGTATTAATTTGATGCAAATAAAAAATTAAAACTTTATTCCTCCTCATTGGAATTCCACTAGTTCCAGGGGGAATTTTTCCTTTTGAAATTGTATTTTCTGGTGACGTGTGTATCATCTTCGTGACCACTGTCTGTCCAGCTCCTTTTCAAGATGGTATTGTTGCCGTTCCTTACTCTTTCAGACATTCTCTCTCCTATCTTTCTCTTCAGTCTTACTATCCTCCAATCTCTACTCCACTCCTCTTCTCTCGAGCCACACTCGACTTCCAAATACTGCAATTTCAGCCATGTCGCTGCTACAGCACTCGAAGCTACAAAATGATAAATTCCTGTCCCGTCTGCTTGCTTGCCTTCCTTACTTCCATACTTTCGCGGTACTTCAGTGTCGAGGAGCAGACTTTAACTTGCGGATATTATATTGACGGCGACATAAAAATTGTTAAGTTTCAAAGCTCCCTTCAGTAGATAATAATTGAGTTAGAGACTAAAGAATGACAGTTTCTAATAACGATATATACATTTTTAGATATTAAATATGTGAAATTAAGCAAATCGAGATAGTGAACTTTTATCGTAAGAAGTCCTTAATGTATATCATTGGATCAATGTAAAGCTTTTAGTTTAAAAACTTTAATAGCTCTTAAAAGCTTTAAAACCTTCGCAATCCTCTAAAACCCTATAAAATCCCTTGAAATTTGGTGCACACTCAAAAGTCAAGTGGTAAACCCTTTAGAATAAATGAGTTTAAAGTAATATTATTAATTCTGGTACGTTATATTAGTAGAAATTATATTAGCAAAAATGATATTAGTAAAAATTATATTAGTAAAAATTATATTATTATAAATATCGTATTTGGGGCAAAAAAATGTTATAGTAGCGTTATAAGGGAGGGAGGGTAAAAAAATAGTTAAAAATAGCGTTACGTGATAAATAGATGACTCTTAAACTGCTTACTTTTAACCTAAAGTTAATATATTATTATTAATAATATTATTATATTACTAAATTATTGTATTATACTAATAATATATTATTACTAAGAATGTGAAAACAAAAACGTAGAATGAAATGTATACTCTGTTAATGGAACTCGAAAAATCAGAAACATTAGTCGGAAAAATTATAAATACAGCAAGGATCGATGACAGGGGTGAGATAAAGAGGACCGGACAAGCTAGCCAACAGCAACCACTTCAGGCCTTCTCGTATTTCACACAACAGTATTGCAATAGAGTCTCAGTTACCCTGTCTGACTAAACCTCTGCCTATACTACTACCGCACTGCGACAATTCAATAGCTCGAATCGAAGTTCACGCTGCAGGACTTGTCTTAAAATGTCTTTAAAGAAGCAAAAAACTTAGATAAAATGAGGATAATCTTGGAAATTTTTACACTGAGAAAAAAACTCTCGGAAATCAATAAATATACTTTTGAATCAATAGATCACGTTCAAAAGCAGATATTTTAATGATTCCAATGAATTTTTAATGAACAAGAATTAATCATTTCCATACAATAGTGATATTATACATTTTAAAGTATATATATACATTTGAATCAATAAAATTTCTACGAGCGAGTAAGAGAATGCATCTGATTTGGCAACACTGCACTCGAAAATGTAAAAGAAATCGTTAAAAATTAAGTAACTTTTTAACGTTAAGGAAGATCAATTACGGAATTCTTAAATTCACTATAAATTGATAGCACACTTCAGTTTGAGAGTCAAAAACTTTTAACTCCGCAAGTTGGATCTATTAATGATCCATAAAAAAGTTGTGCTCCTACTGAGCACAAAATTAGTGGTTTTTAAATATTTATTAGTTTTCGATAAAAAGTTAAAAGTATTTTTAAATGATTTATTGAAACCAGAAAAATATAGAAACTAATTTCTTAAATTCCTCTTCACAGCATTTTGAATTATTTTGAATATAATAATTTTCATTTTTTGAAAATTTACTTCAAACAAACTTTTGAAATGTTTTCCATTCTTTTGAATTCTGTTCAATTTCTTTGAAATATTTTCTTCTTGATAAGAATTTAAAGAAATTTTTCTATGGTTTTCTAAGAAATTTGAATGATGAAAGTTTACAACTTTGATGTTAAAGAAAATTTTAAACTTCACTTTGAATTCTTAATTTAAATTTTATTGCCTTGGATTGAAGGTCAATTTTTTTTCATTTTAGCCAAAAATTTCTAATATTTCCGGTTTGTTAGTTTAAGTTTATTTCAATTTTTCGTCCACATTTTTCACACACTTTTGTAAAAAAATTCACCTATTTTAATGACAGTAGGTACTTTGATGACTGCCTTTATTTGAAATTTTTTAAGAAAAGCAGATGATTCGAATTCTATACAGTGGAAAATTAAGCTTCTGAAATGTTTCTGATGTTAAATGTGCAGTTTATAAAACGTGATTATATCCGGGAAATTAGCTGTCACAAAATAAGAGTTTTTTTTTTCTCTTCCTAGTCTCATTTCCGGTCTTCTGATTTTTCTTCTCTAACCGAGAAGAACCTTGATAGATATTAGTTCTTTCTAGTGCCTATATAACCATTTATGGAATGGACCGAAGGTTTTTAGTGTTTATTCGCCGCGGGGGTGGTTTTTTAGGACAGCCTGACGATGGAATAGGATGTGGGTGGAGCACCACGAGGAATGAAGGGTGGTCCTGTCAGGATAGCTCCATCAATCTTCGGAAAGGGATGACGTTAATACCCCGACCGTCTTCGACCCCTTATCCATGAAACGCGCTATACCATGCATTAGGCAATCATCTGGATAAAATAGGATAAAATACGTGAATAAGTACGGCAACCCTGCCCTACTTCCTCACCACTCGTATAGAAATGAATTATATCTGCATATCGATGAAGTTACATACAATCGTCGCTTTCAATTCTTGGAAAAAAAATGTTGACTATCAAACAAGGAAC
Source organism: Synergus gifuensis (assembly GCA_904066015.1). Lineage (NCBI taxonomy): Eukaryota > Metazoa > Arthropoda > Insecta > Hymenoptera > Cynipidae > Synergus > Synergus gifuensis. The sequence goes on along the minus strand of CAJFCO010018020.1, from coordinate 28,492 downwards.
CCAGAACTGGAATCATAAATCACCTGGGATTTTACAATGCTTATTCAATTTCAATGAATCGGTTTTAAAAATAAAGCTCACGACAATGAAATTATTTTATTACTGTTTGATTCATTGATCGAATACCGAACTCATACAAATCTACGTGTCACCGATTTTTTTTACATTGCAGAAACAAATTCACCAAAAAAATGTATTTTTTCTGTAACAAAAATGTGAAAATTTTATTATAGAGTGCATTAAGCGATTAAGAGTGGAATTTAAACTCAGGACGTAATTAAAAGTTGGCAATTAGTCATTTTTTTTTCTCCCAAGACGACGAATGATAAGTAAGAACCACGGCCGAAAAAAGTGGCGTGAGAAACGTGGAAAATGGACTTTTCAACTTATTACTTTCGCAGGGACAGATTATCGTTGATTGCATGCTATAAGAAAAACTGCTTCGCGCAATTTATCAATTTCAAGGGAGACTGAAACTTTTTAAATTACATCGGCATGATGATCACTTTTTTTTTTCTTAATTTTTTCTTAGCCGCTTCCTTCTTACACATCAAGGGCAAAGCTCTACCTTCATCGTGCTTTAAAACTAGATTATTCACTTCGCTTCCTATATTGAGAATGCGTCGGCAGTGAATCTATCAGTTGCGACTAGTCGATCATGAAAAAGAACTTTAGTTTCATAAGAAAAGTAATATGCACCTTATGAGCCATGAAATACATTCTAGAAATTTCCTTTTTTTTTACATGAATACCGTGTATTAAATACATTTTGAAAAAGTTACTAGTTTTACTATACGTAGAAAAGAAAGAAACTCGAGACGATGGAACAGTACTTTTAGAAGTAATAAAAATTGGTATATAGTTCTTTCAAATTTATTTTTCTTTCTTTTATCTCAAGCATTGCACTATATTCGATATAGTATATCTTCATAACTTGGAGAACTTGGAGAACTTGGAGAACTAAGGAACTAAACTGCTCTCGGAACTTTTTATTCTGAATTTCATCATCTGCTGCTCCTTTTGATCAAATCCTCTAACCCTTGCCGAAGTCCTCTCAAGTGTCATACGAAACAATAATTTTGTTTCAAAGCGTGTGTCGAACTGCAACTAACTTATAGGGTCAGATAACTAACTAATCCTCTTTAGATGCATAGTCTTAGAATTTCCTTCTTCCATGATGGTGTCACGTACAATATCTGTTATAAACTTTATACACCCTTGGTTTTGACATAAGTTCTCGCTAATACTCCATGATTAAGAGGAAACTCCTTTCTGATGAAAAAAATTCAATGAAGAAAAAGAATAAGAAAAAAAAAAAAGAAAATCTAAGCAGATAGCAATTTCTTTATACTTTTTGTTGATCAACTAATCAAATGTTCAAAATCTTCAATCAAAGTCTTGAGATACATATGTGTTTTAATCTTATCTAACTTTTTTTTTTCATCTATTTTGAAAAACATTCACCTTTTTGACGATAATAGGTACTGTGATGCCTGGAGTTCTTTTCGACTTTTGAATTTAAATATAAATCTTTCTATTTATTACTTTTTCTTCATTAATACTGACATGAATATTCTTCTCACACATTTGTCACTCGTCCAATGTTTATCTCAATATTGAGAGATGTGAAAACCTGTTATTTGTCCCGCATAGTCCATTGTGTGTTCTGAGCGCAAAACGTGACTGGTCGAAGTTTCATGGGATCACGTAAACCACAACTCTTGATTAACTCGCTAAATTCGCAAGCTAGTCTTTATTCCTTTAATACCGAACTCTTCAGTAATCGTACGTTTGGATTTCGCTCGTCTCAAAACGCTAAATAGTCAATAATCATTGATCTTCTTGAAGAAAGTCAAGCAAAATAGTATCAAGTTTTTCGGTTCGAAATGAAATAATCTTCGATGACATCTTTAATTCATTACTTTTCACCTATTTTGGAAATTGGTTACCTTTTCACCTTGTTTCAATTGATAAAGTTGAATGGTATGAAAATTTACTGACACTGGAATTTTAGGATAATTCCGAGTCATTTCCAGTTTGAACAAACTTTTCCGGATAATTAAAATAAGAAAGTCAATCTTTTCAATTTTTTTAAGTTTGGGATATCGAAAAATATGTGTTTGAAAAGTTCTAAATGTTCAAATGAACGAATTTTTGTATTGATTGTATTGAAAATAATTCTGTATGGAAGAAACTAGTATTGTTATTTTGAGTTGGAACAATATTTCTAGAGAAAATAAAATTGAAAAAATATATTTCGTTTATTTGAACACTCAAAACTTCTGGCACGTAAAAATATAGGTTTGTGATAGAGGAAAATTTTTTAACATGGTAAAAGAAAAATCGGATGAATGAAGGATAGAATGGATAAAGTGATAGAGTTTATGTGAGCCAACCTCTCCGGATAAATAGGGAAGATACTTGTGAAAGGAGATGTGACAGGAGGAGATGGAAAGAAGGCGAAAGAAGCTTCAAGTACTAAAGAGGATAAAGGAGAGCAAGATGAGAAAAATTGGCTGCAGGTAACGGGATTAAGTGTGCTACTGCAACGCCCGTTACCGAGATGATCCGGGAAGAAACTTTGCACTTGCTAACTTTTAATGCCTCGCCACAAAATCCTATCTTCCCTTGTCCCTCGTCCCTCTGCGTGGAATACTTCTATCTTTTTCTCTCCTTATCGTCGTTGCACGAGTTGACGGGGTTATATAGATAAATATATTCATTCGCGTGAACTTTACATACTCGAGATCGTTACAGTCAGGAAAAGACACCAGGGGTTAGACTCGTTGAATACTTTGGTCTCTGACGTACTTAACATTTTTCCTTCGCTTGCTACTTTTATTCAGATTTAAAAAATTCTTTCTACTGCTCTTTCCCTTTTGGTTTTAATCTAGAATTCTTCATTGTTATGACCTCTCAATAAATTTTATTGTAATAATATGTTTCATTGAGACTTAACATTTAAATTGTGATAGGAGTTATAAAAAATCTGATATAATAGGAGTGGATATTCCTTTCAGAGCAAATGGAAGTTTTAGTCTGCTTATAGTTTGTTGATGCAATTTTCCTTTTGATGGGAAAGTTTTGAGTGATATTTCTTTTCAAGAAAGTTTTCAGTGACAAGTTTATTCCAGGTAAATCTGCTATGATTGTAGACTTCTAAATTTCTCCGCTCCAAAGATTTAATTAATTCTTTTCTAGATTTAATTACCTCTTTGCAAAACTTGTATAGATTTTACAAAATTTTTTCAAATGACAGAACAAAAACAAAAATTTGTTATTCATAGAATGTAAGAGGTATAAAGACTGTTGCGTTTATGCTGATAGGAAAATTGTACAAGAATGTTTCAAACGAAATCAACCATCCGTGATATTTTATCTGTGGACGAACTCGATTCGAAAACTCGGAAATGTACAAACGAGCGAAATATAGACGAGAGAAACTGCCATTTATTCAGAAAAGCATCGACATTCCCTTCGTTTATAGAAACGACCTTTGCTTGGCAAGTCTTGCGTTTCTTAAAGGAAAGGAGCGGAAGAGGAATAAATTTATCGAAAACACTCTATCTTTATCATTTCTTGTAACATATTTTTACATGTACAATCACTTTAGAAAACTTTAGAAAACAATTTCATATTATTATTGAAAATTTATTCGCATTTTTAATACTTTCCTGTCAGGGAAGTTTGTCTGAAAGTCAAGAAAATGTCAGGAAAGTTAAAAAATTAAATCTTGTGGCCACCCTGGATTCATTATCAATTCGGGAACATGAGAGTAAATATAAAAAAAGATCTTGTTTCGTTTATTTGATAAAAGTATAAAATCAAGATATTAATTCTGATAACAAGGAAGTGAAACATAAAATGTAATGTTATAGTTGTTTCTTAGGAAGAAAGTAGCAGAAGCAGTAGCCTCGAGGGTGAAGCCTTGAAGGCCTTTGCTGTTTACAATAAACGTTGGTCGTTAGGACTCTCGAAAGTGGAAAACAAAAACGTTCATGGCTATAGGCAAACCAATGGGGGTGTATACGGTCATAGATAGCTCGTCATGGCTTCTTAGGAATTTAATCCCATGAGGGTTGGATCAAAATGGGCAACTCTGGTTCATTGCAATAAATAGCTCACCTCTCTACTTTTCTTTCCTGCTTTTTCCATTCCCCTTATTTCCTCTTTTCTCTTCTTCACTACAACTTGCAAAACGATCTTTCTGTCTAGACCTAGTTAAAGTTTTCCTTTGCTATTCTTGATGTGCTGTGCACAACGTGCTTTCTTTCTTTTCGTTTCGTTATAATTTCCTATTTCCTCATCTCCGCAAAGACTCGAGCCATGGAGGGAATATTAAATAGAAGTGCAGAGGTAACGGGTTGAAAACTAAAATATATAAGGGATTTTAAACTTCCATAGAAGACTTTCATTCATATTCTTTGCGGGAAATGCAATTATTAAAAATTGTATTATCTTGGTCTCTCGTGTTTTGGAATAAAATATATTTTTTGCCAGTTTTCTCTGCTGAGGAGGAAAAGTGGGTTTAGAGATCTTCTAGTTATACCTCAAATTAAAACAGACTTTTTTCAATTTCTTGTATAGACGATGCAACATAGAGACCATTTCACAATTCTATAGTGACTTCGGTTGCAAAAGAAATAGTTTCGTGCTTCGTTTATTCTCACGCGGAAAATCCGTAGAAAAATCGTCTTTCTTCCTTAGCTTTGCTCTTTTGCTTCTTTTACGTGAGTTCATGAACCGAGTCGTTCGTACAAGCGTAAAAAATGTATATACAATAGATATTTGACGAAACCATGTGAAAGAAAAATAATAAAAATATAAGAAACAGAGACAAAAAATAATAGAGGAATAACTTGAATTTTTTCAAATATAAAATAGTTCAAAGTATTCAAATTTGATGATAACTCAAAGGTGTAAGTATGTTCGTAAAATATAGAAGCTATTTATATAAAACTGCTTATGTGTTATTCACCTATAGGCTTGCAGTTAACTTTCGATTTATGCATATATAAACACCTTGTATGTATACTGTATACAAACTAGACATAGAAAGCTATCATCCATCAAGCTGTTCGCATGTTTGTGCTTGTTCTGCAGATTTGGGTGCACTCGGGTGTCAAGTGTACCATATTATGCGGCCAGACACGATTTGTAACTCGAAAATTTTTAATCTGACTCGGGAAACTCTAGTATAATTTCTGGTTTGATTACTTTCCCTATTATTGTGTTTTAAAAATGATCTTATAAATTATGTGACACACATTTATTAAGATTTATTATTTATTACTTTTGGATAGCAGAGATGTTCGATTTTCCTTACATATAAAACTAAAGAAAATAAGAAAGGATTTCATGATGGAATCGTGAAGCACCTTTTTACTTTCGTCACTGCATAGAGAGATTTGAAAAAGTTTACTTTATAGAATGGTTACGAGATCTCTAAACTCACTTGACCACCTTTTCCACTGCAAACTGCAACGTCAGCACTTCTTACTTTTAAAATACTTTTTTGCCTTAGAACGTCTGTTTTTTATATCTTTGCGATAGCTTCAAGTCAGTTTCATCAAACTTTTAAGCTGGAAGAACTCTTTTCAAGATACTAACAATTAATCTATCTGAATACATAGTTCTTCTCTTATTTTTCAACGGTGAAATATCATATCATTACATATCATTACATATCATTTGAGAGGATCTGTAAAGACACTTGTTGCGATTGTCCGTTACGTTCAGATAAGCCAGCTAGTGGTTCACGGTATAGTCGTCAGTTGGATCGGGGTCGACCAATTGTATGGAATGATATTCAGTGCGCGTTTGGAAACTTGATTATATAAAGTTCGATTCATGCGTACATTCCGTTCATCTATCATCATGCGAAGCAGCACTCACAATGATATCAATGCAGTTGGAAGAATATTAATCAGGATTAAATTGGCCATCGATATGTACGAGGGAATTCAACGTGTACATGTAATAATCAATATAAACTTACTTTTTCTAATCCAGATCAAGTCCCTTTTCCACATTCTGTCATATGTTTCAATAACTTCATTAAAATCAAATATATCAGTTACAATAGATGATGAACTATAATTTATCATCAAAAAGCGATATCTTTCCATTTGTGTCGGAAACTTCATTCCCAAGAGCTTGAATTAATTGGTACTCAATTTACATACTCATAAATCGTCATATCTTCAGTTCAATAGCAATATAGCAATGAAAATTAATTAATGCAATCAAGCATGCAATATTATTATACAATCTATTAAAAAAGACGACTTGAATGAAAACATTTACTGTTAAACATACTTGAGGTATTTTAAAATGCCAATAGTTATTGGCAATAGTATTCTCACTGGATGGGTGAAATTAAATTAGAGAGATAGAAGTTACTTTATCATCGGGTACTGAATTGTCAGAGACGAACTAATTAAGTTAATTAGATTCGACAGTTCGAGGTTTCGAACCGATAGCTCTTTACCTTTGTGTAATGTTATATTGGAGCTGTACATTGCTATCATGATGATTCATGACGCTCGCATAAATTGAGTTGCAATTCAATTTGTCACTCAGGATGTTTAGTTCACTGCTCATTAGTGTAAACAATGTAAAATCTGCAAGTCTAGAGTTTTAAATTAAATCTTGGACGAGAATTTTTACATTTTAGTTTCACTTGAGAACTAGATCAAGTTTAGCGAACTTAACGACTGTAAATTCAATCGTCGCGACGATGTTTATTGCTTTCAAAGTAACTCACTTTCGCTTTGGCTGGCTGTTTCTGTATTTATTACTCAATTAAATCTAGTTTAACGTTTGCTTTAAATTAAAATTGCATCATAATTTTTTGTATTTATATTTTTTCTATACAAACTAGGACTTTTTTAAAATTTTAACCCACACTGTTTGGGAACTCATTTTTCCTGACGATTATGGGACATTTTGACGATGTTTGGCAGGTGTCAGTGATTCGAGCCAATTATAGTCAGACGCAGCGTGTTTTCTATCAGGAAATGCGGAGAACTACGATTAGAGGTCGTCCGTTTATTATACGTAAAGCCTTTTTTGATGATCTTTAGACTCTCCCCCCCCCCCTTTGTAACGCTATTTTAACAATAAACCATGATATCCCCTTCTTGCCTATTGATTTTTATATAACTTTCATTAATTTCTTTTATAAAAATTAATTTTACACAAAAATATTTTTAAAAACGTGTTTTTCGGACTCACTCCCTAAATTTGAAACAGTAAAAACTCACTGATTCACAGTAAAAGTGGAAGCCTAGAGACTGTCGGAAACAGTGAAAACAAATTTCACTGTTCCTACAGTAAGTATTACAGTTTTATCAGTACACTTCACTGACAAAACAGTAAAAAGGAACTGTGTGCCAGTAAGTATTACTGTTTATTAAAGTTACTTTTTACTGTTTTGTCAGTGAAGTGTACTGATAAAACTGTAATACTTACTGTAGGAACAGTGAAATTTGTTTTCACTGTTTCCGACAGTCTCTAGGCTTCCACTTTTTACTGTTTCAAATTTAGGGAGCAGGGGGTCACAAAATCGTCGGAAGAGATGTTTAAATCTTCAGTTCAATCAAAACAGAGGATTATGCTGCAATTTTGAAGTGTTATATCTTTTATAGGCTCGTATATATTTATTTGAAAAACTGAATTCTCGCGGGACTAGTTTTGCGTTATCCTATCGCTCAGCCAGGGCTTCGCTCGATTTACGTCAGAGCTTTATGGCTTTACGGCTTCGCGATTCTGTGTGATGCCGTTACAGGTAAATGTATGAAGCATGATACATTTGCGTTCATAGAGCCATGTATCGTTGCCCATATATACATATACATATATAGATAGATTTCGTATAACAAACATGTGGACATACGTACGTGTGTACTGACGTGTGTGTTCAAATGTGTAACCAGTGGTCGTCTGGTGAGTCGGTTGAACCGTGAAATTGCTATCCTATCCTGGAGCCTACTATCCATGATTTTATACGTAGTGGTGTCATGATTATGTCATGATAAGGGTGAAACAAAAGGGCCTTGAAAGCACTCATGCTCTTATACCAATAAAATTGCAAATTTGTTCAGTTACCCGGAAAAATTCGTTGTCAGCTGCACCAAGAAAATGTATTATTTAATTAAAAGAAGAATTTTTTCTCTGCAATTAACTTTTGCTTCGTTTATTACTATATGGATTCGAAAGGAAAGGATCATTTCAAATGTTGATGTTTTCATAGAAAACTTTAGCGGTGTAAAGAAATTTGATCCTTCAGCATCTGAATAGAAACCGTATTTATTTGAAATATGAACAGATACAAATGAAAAAATATCAGAAATCGATAAAGCTAATCATCTTTCTCCACAGTTAAGAACGAACGAATTATCTGATTCATTTATTTACCGAGAAAAAAAAGCATCGTTTCGGAAGCCCTTTTTCGCCCTCAGGAAAGACGCTCAAGTGGTTAACTTGATTTATTCCTTCTGCAATTCATGTAGTTAACCATTAGATTTTTTGAGTTGCTGAGAATGATTCCCTAAGAACTTATTCAGCTGGTTCCCGTGGGAAGTTTTGTAAGTTGGGGTGGCTTGAAGAGTTGCTAGAAAGACGAGGGTGAATCGTTTGTTCTGTTTCGCACTGGGAATTTCAGCGGCTCAAAGACATTCAATTTTGGGCTCACCAGTTGAAATCGAATTCTCTCCGACAACTTTCTACCAAGTTTCCTCCCGTTTAAGTCCACGATTGCGCCTGTATTGGATTGAGTATAAAATCTAAGCTGTCTGATATTTAAATGCAAATTGAATGTGCTCGTGGATATATATAAGGAAACCCATAAAAGCTCATAGCAGTATAACCCGCCCTTTGCCACCTCCTGCATTTATGACTGTCTTCCGAATCACCATCGAAAAAAGTGAATCAACTTAAATTCAATAATTTATGTCTAGAAAAGTATCCTCCCATTTTCCAGTTAAATAATAATGAGAACTCCAGTTGAACGAAAGCATATTTAACTTTATTAGAAGTGTCGCTGTATAATTTCATTCATTATTGTAGCCCCAGGATATTAATTTGTATCAAAATTTTATATTTTAACGTATTGCCTTATTCATTCATCTATATAGAGTCTGTTATTCAATAATTGCGATTATGTATCATTATCTTCTAATGGACACTATTGTAGAATCCTATATTGTTGGACTATGCTTATAATTTCATTTGTATCTTACTCTCTGATGCAAGTAGACGTAACACATACAAAAGGATTTCTCTATTTAATAAAAATAAATCTCTTTAAAATTACATAATGATTTTGAGATTGGATTTTCATCGCTATATGACAGTTGAATTCATGATGGCGTTTTAACAATAGGTAATTTTAAATTGATGCACCTAATTAATTATAAAATACGTTATTATTCTTTCATAATTCTGAAAGAAGAAATTACGATTAAAGTAATTTCGAGTTTTGAAAAATAGTGTGCTATTTTATATGGAGATGAAAGTAGTTTAACTCGAGTTGTGAAATTCATTGCATAATTTAATGGAAAATCGTACAAAGGGTTTAGAAGAGGAGAAGTTCTCGTGAATGCTCTATGGCGGTAAAAAAATGGTTCTGAGTCCTCCAAAGTATTTTGAGAACACACAGTGTGTGCTCATCATCACGATTAGCTAATTCCTAACTCTAACGAGTCCTTTCATCCCTGTCCTCTTTACAAAACGAATCGGGCTTGATGTTTTACATTAAACGAGTCCAAATGAAAATTCTATAATTGGATCGTCCGCTCGTTATCCGTGAATCGACTTTCGTTAACGCTCGAAATGGGCTTGGAACATTGTTGTACGTGCATCGCATCTTTTCACTCGTATACAACACGGACAGAGAAACGCTAAGTGGAAACAAAAGAGACAGAGGGAATACAAAAAACGAGGATACAAGTGGCTACTTACACGAAGTTGCTGTCGAGAGCATCACAGATTAATTTGTTTCGCTGTTCTTCCATTTAATTTTACTCCCTTTGAATTTTCTGAAAACAAAACACAACTTTACTGTTATTCCAGAAGCTAACATATTAGAATAGGTTTTTTTTTTATCAATTCTTAGAAATATAACCTTTTTTTTAAGAATTCTAAAGCTTCAATGGGTTGCGATATAACAGATGCTGTATTCTGTAAACGTAAAATGACATAACGACCATCCAGTGGGACATGGTCAGAGTACAAAAGTCAGTCTTGTAGATTTCATCTCAAGAGTTTCAATAATTCACGATAAATCGACCATTTTTCTCGATTATGATTCGACTTTAAATCACGCCTTGTAGTCGAGCGTTGCTTTCGGACAACGCCGCAGTCTCATAAATTGCGCCTTAAAAAAGGAAGTAGAGGTAAAAAGAAAAACTGTGTGCATTGTTGCAAATAATAAAACGTCTCTGACGATGCCTTCCTCGTACAGATAGCTGCTTTACAATTTCATTCTATAGAGTAAACAAGTTGTTACAGTCGTATATGACACAACTCTGACTCAAGGAGACTCTATTTTTTTACAATCTGTGTTTATATACGTACACCGTCAGAATATATGTATGTACATCAAAATAAGAAGAGTACTTCATGACAGAATGTTTGCAGCAAACTCAAGATCCTCTAAACTCAAAGCTCATTGATCATGTAACTGACATTCGCAGTTATTATAGGTCGACACCTATTCACTCTTTTCCACCTTTATTTAATAAACTTTTCTTTGGTGAAAAAAATTAAGGAAAATATTGGAGCCTCTTTGAAGATAATATATAGTGGATAATTTTACTATATTATATTTCTCAGAATTGCAATGATAGAATTGCACAAATAATGACAGCAAACTTGACACGGATTATCGAAATTTGAAATCTCCATCGCACGTCTACGAGAAAACGTATGTCAGGAGAAATCGATGAAAGAGGGATGAGACAATTGTTCCTGAAAGGATGGACTTCAACCGGAGAAAAACGATATCCAGAGGTGATTCTGAGGAATAGGATTGAACGATAGGGACCACAGACCTGGAAAGTGGTAAATGTAGTTGTGGAAGGTAGAGTTTCATCAGTCAACTGTCACTACCCATGGGATCCTTCGTCCTTGAAACCTCACTACCACGTTCATGTCAAGTCCAACGTACCTTATTTTCCTGAATTTTCAAAGAAATTCGAAACGAAACAAGTTAAAGCACATCATCTATCCTTTAATTCGTAAACGGAAATTATTGAGGGGTGAAAACGAGATTTTGCAACTTAATTAGAAACGATTATACACCAAAATTTTGTATAGATTATATATATATTTGATTTTATTTTGAATATGTCAATTGATAAAGTTGACATTCCTTTAACTTCCTTGAAATTCTTTCTCATAAATTCTCTTCAATTCATCTTGAATTATTTTGAATTACCCTAACTTTTTTAAACACACGATATTATGATGAGTAACGGAAGACAACTAATGTGTTAAACAGTAAAAGTTTCGTTTCAATTTTGTGGGAATTGGTGGGAAGTGCTTTCGATTCTTCTGTAAAGGATGTAGTGGTCGATAGGGTGAAAGTAGAATTGTGAAGGTTGAAAAAGACAGCATTCGGGTTAAAAGTAATCAGGATAAGGTATTGCTTCCATTACGCGCGCCGTCTGCTTCGAATTCTACACTTCCATAGGCGAGTTTCACTGGAACCCTTGCTGGCCCTCGCTTTTCACTCCAGTAATCTCCCTACTTCATTCATTCGTGCAGAGAACGACTAAACGGTACATAAATCTTCAAGCGAACGCATGTTCATACTTCTACCCTACCATACTTCATACTCCTACCACATAATCATAGAAAATTAATTATTGATGTCATTAAGAGGCCACTAAGATTGAGAGACATTAACATGTTGAAGATGCGGGTGCTCCGCCTATTTTTTTTAAAGAAATTTTTTAGTACATAACATCAGTAGTTGCAAAAATCGTGTTTCATTATAATTTGCCCTGGCAAACTTTCTGCAATTGCTTAGATCCATTTAAACCCAAAAGTGAAAAGGGGTAAAACAAAATGAAAAGAAAAAGAGTTTGTTAGCTCGAGGGGGTGAGATATACGTTCATGAACCCATCAGGTCAGCATTGGCCCTGGCTTGTGACGTTTTTCGAACGAAACTGTAATTGGAAACCGCGTGGTTCGGTCAAAAGCAGACACTCGAGGGTGATGCATTTTTGGTGTAATTCTACGTCCAATCGATACACGCTGAAGGTGATGGAAAGGGAGGGATGAAGGGGAAATTAAAAAAAGAAGGGTTGAGTGGTTTGAAGTTGAATTCTGGTTTATGTCAGGATGACATTTGACGTATTCTGCACATCCGTACATCCGATTGCTCCTAGTTTAATGTTGTTTTACGGCTTTTTGAATCTTCCCGCGTCGTTAGACATTCAACGTATAATAAAGCTTTGTTTTGTTGCCGACCCTTTTCTCACCTCCTTTTCCAAATCCTTTTTCAAGTCCACTTTGCAAATCTCTTTTTACAAACCTCCCTAACTAACTTCCTTATCTGAGCCCCTTTTTACATCATTTTTCCAATACGTTTTTCCTACTTTCTGCATGGAAAACAATGGAGTGTCAATCTGAAATTTTCAATCATTTTAAGGAACTTTAAGGGATTACAAGAGATTTTTATGATATATATTTCAAAATTGGAATTTCTATGACCATACTTTTTCAAGAGAGAAAGAATGAATAAGTTATTTTTCGTGGAAACTTATCAAACTAAATTTTAATTCTTTTACTCTTTGTAACATGAAAAATTAGAATTTAAAATGGACATACATATTCCTTCTTGGAAAGTATTTTATGTCCCACTACATATTGCCGTTACTACTAAATTTTGTACTGCGAACAGAACGCGAAGTATCATATTTCCCTCGACTTGTCCTTTTTTTATGAACCCTATTCATGTCGGCAGATTCTCACTTTCGCATAACGATAATTTCGCCGGAAGGGTGAAGGTGCACGGCAGAAAAAGAGCTCGACGAGTAAAAACATTGGAGTAGATTCGTTCATTCTGCAACAGGAAGAGGTCTACCTGCTGGGGTAGAATCAACGTACTTTTCTCTTTTTCTTTTTAACTAACTTCTTTCCTTTCATATCAGTACTCAAAAATATTAAACTCTATTACACTCGCAATAACTTTGTACTCCCCTTTGCGGCGGTTTATCGGCGGCTCAACGTTTGTTGCTCGCAGTCAAAGCTGATCCCTATCCCCTCTGGCATTGTTATGCTAAGCGGAGGTGCATTGCAAAATAAAGTGAGAAAAGACAAGGCAACGAGCAATCCAGGGGTAAAAGAGAAAGAAGAGAAACTGGAGAAAACAGAGAAAGTAAGGGAGGAACTAAAACAGGCTGTAAAGCGAGCAAAGACTCGGCATTGCGTCTGCAATGTAAAAAATGCCGGTGGCTTTGTTGTTAGGTTATAGTATTCATGCAGTAATCCTCGCATATATGCTTGCGCTTATGTACGAGTATGAGATGAATATTAAAAGTGAGAAAAAAAGTAGTTACTGCGTCTAGGAGCTTCACACCTTTTTCTCCAGTAAAGCTTATTCGCAGTTGAGTTGTCTCTGCGAGCTTTTCACAAATATTAATACAATTTTCCTTCTTAAAGCAATTCGAGAGAAGAAACATATATTTTAGTATTGCCAGTATTGTATCGTTTTAAAAGCGCATTACGTTTTAAACCAACATATTTTTTCAATCTAATAAAAAGTTGGTTTTAATAAGATCAGCTTTAGTAACCTAGTAACCTTTATAGTAACATAGTGATTAACACCGAGAACATTAAAGGTATTCGTATAAGCTTTTAAATCGCTTTCGCAGTGATTTAAAAAAATATTCGATTTTTTTATTTAAGTGAGCTGTTTTTACAGTGTAAATCTGTAATAACCTTTTTCAACGTTAATCTCTCCGTCATCATCATAATCGTAAACATATATGTATGGGTGCAAGAAGCTCCATAGTTACAGTGCAAGAGGAACAAGCAGAAACCAATTACGCGCGAAAACGTTCGTAGCAAGGTGCGGAAAGGGTAGTGGAGGCGAGTATTATGGCTTATTAAATCCAACCAGCCACCCCCTTGCTAAAACTTCCCCTTCCTCACAGACCATTTTACATCCATCCCCTGACCGGTGGTCTACAGAACGGTCGACAGCTTAACCAAGCCCTCCCGTAGACTCGCGTAATTTTATGGCGATTATCCATATATCCATGGAGACGGACGTTAATTACTAGCCGGACTTTTAATTTCGTAGGGTCGCGATTATTAAAATAAGCTAGCAGGGCGTTATTATCACCCAGAATGTTTTTATATCACGGACGTCTTTTTTGATGACATACATGATGACACAAGCTTTGGGTTAAAGAAGTTTAATTGTGTTCGTATTTATATTACTCATTGTAAAGCTCAAATTTGAAATTATTAACAGTGTTTAAAATCAGGCTGTCTTCTGTATGGGAATTTAAGGAAATTGGTCTTGATTTTATTTTTGATGCGGCAAGTGTAAAATACGGGTTTTAAAATTCTCGAAATATATTTCTTTGTTTAAATTGTGTATTGTATAATGTATACATGTGCAATTTTCATCGGTAAACTAAAGCTTTTTGTTTATTTTTAAATCACGTTTACACAAAATAAAACGTGATCGACTATAGCTGATTGAAATAGTAAAGCCGATTAAATACTGAAGCCAATGAAAATACTATGAATAAGGTAATTCAAATACTAGTCAAAGTGCATAAGCCAATTAAATTTTCATAGTCAATTAAAGTGAGATTAAAACTCCACGTTTCTGTGAAATTGTTTCCCTTTGACAAGCAACAGAAACGAATCAGTCATGTTTTTGACATTTGCTTCTGAATTATCTCTGTGCTGTTCGTCTCGCAAATTCTCCTGCTTATATTCCTTCCTTGCATATCTCCCTCGTTGTTGACAGAAATTAATCGTCACTTCCGACGGATTAACGTGATTTCCACGAGATTCTCACCACTCTGTAAGGGTTCTCTCGTGAATATTAATTGCACGAACGACTTGGAAAGCGGCCTCTCAAAAACAGAAGTCAGAGCATAATGAATGTAACGCGGCGTAAATCGTAGTAACAAGTATAAGCGTTAAGTAGTAACATAATGAGGCCAAAGCGTGCATGAATCTTTGGTGAAATTTTCATTGTGCAATAAACTCCAAAATGCTTTTCAACTACTTATTTAACTTCTCCATCGGAACTTGAACCTTTCAAAAGTATCATGAGGTAATTTCTCGAAAATGTTAAATTATTTTTTTTATTCATTTTTTAAAGTTTTTAAGTTACTTTTTTTTTTTAGAGATTTCGTGTTTTATGTTAGCGGAAGTATATTTTATGATAGACCAGGAAGAAAACGAAGGTAAAAACAGAGTTTGAGAATTTGTGTCTGACAACTGGTACTCTTAACAAAACAGAATTAGTTTAATTGGAACAACACCTGTACTTGGAAACACGTGAGAATCCACACCTTGCATGCCAAGTTTCTCTTCTGCCTGACTGCATTTACGCTGTTACTACTGAATCATGCAAACCTCGTTCCACTGCTTTAATTTACAGAATAATTAAATTCAACATATTTCAAATAAATTAATAGTATAATTATAATAAAGATAGATACATTAATATAATTTTATTTAATAATTTGTGTAGTTTAAGTTCTGAGAGGTGATTATGTAACTTTTCACTTCCACTTTCAGTTCCACTTTTCAATTTCAGTTTTTGGTTTTACACTTTTTGATCTTCACTTTTTTAAAATACACGAGGCTGTCAATTTTGACGTTTTAAATGTTATCGACGAATTGTGAGCGGTTAATAATTTCCTAGTTTCAAAAACAAAATATATGTATTTTAATTAAAATAATAACTCTGCTTGTATAAAAACGCATTTTGCATATTATGCAAATAATCAGCTTCTGGTTAGATGCTTATTATTCACAGTAACGCCGTACCCAGAAACACACACACATATGTGCATATTAAATTTTCTCCTGAGAAAACAATAACTGTGAAAATCTGCCCCTATTAGTTTGTATCTGGATGCAAACCGAATCCTTTTCTTTATATGTATATTTTATTCTAAACACATTTACCAACCTCTTTTTTTCACCCTCTTTTCCATTTCACCTCTAGATAATTTTAAAAAAAAATTCTTTTTGGTTTTTACTTTTTTAGTTTCATAAATTGTACCTTTAGTTAATTTTCCATTTTATAGAGTATTTCAATTATGTTTTAAAAAGAATGACTCAAAATTCAAAATTCTCTTAAAATTCTCGCAGCAGAAAATATTTTCAAGAACGTTGCCGGGAATATTTTCCTATTTTTCAATCTCTAGAATTTTAAAACATTAAAACTCCACATCTTCCCTTAACACTCGAGAATAGAAAATGCGCTCCACTGAGGCGAAAGAAAGACAAGCGCTTCTGAAAAAGTAAAGTGAAAGAATGAAGACAAGTGGGTGGGGTGATTAGGGTGAGGAGGGGTCAATCTGTAAAATTTCCTGTTTATTTCAGAAAAATAATCTCCATCCTCGTGCCCCTGGGATCGCAGTGAATTCTGAGCAACTTAGGTCACTTTGATCACAAACCTTTGGTCAAGAAGTTGTAGTAGCCCAAGGCGAGTTTCGATATACAACCAATAGCGATTGATAAATATCAAATTTTCGAGGGACCGAGTCAGATCGAAGGTCGAAACCGTATATAAACAGGAGGAAACCTTTTCCTCCTGGTTTTCGCAAAGAGATCGTTTCTGCGAAATGTAATATGTATTACTGCGCTCAGTGGCTTTTCTGATTTTCCATCCTTATGAGAGCTGAAAGTCGAGTAGAAGAGAAAAAATAAATTACAATATAAAATACGACTCGGCCGGACTCCGAAACTCGAGATACGCTGTTGTAAGTCTCGCTTATCTTTATATTCATTTTATGCGCGGCATTTTATATACTTACGGAGATTGGTATATAATATAATATGGAATGCGATGCTTAGCTAAAGTACCCACTCTAGGATGGAATTTTCGCGAAATAACATCGCGGTGCTGACCTTTAAATACTTTGAAATTACTATTAACTGAAATCTCTTCGCCGCGGAAAATTAAATTCTGGGAATTTTACTCATACGAGAAAAACGCAAAGTGTACTTACCAATAAGATTGAAGGGCGGCAGACATTCTTCAGTACCTGGGGTGAATAGTGAACATTTCTTCTAGGCCGAATCAAGATATTCAAAATCTGTAAAAGAATAAGAAGCTTTTAGAAGTTATGTATCTATATGGTGAATCTGGGAAACTTTTTACTTTTTCAATTCATAGTTTTATATTTTTGAACCACCTTAATATTTAGACTACATATAGTTAATCAATGCTAAACCAATTAGAATTAAAATCTAGTCCGAAAACGACTGGAAGACAATTTAGAAGTTTGGTCAAGCAGATCTCCAACTGTTACGTAAGTCCTTAAGCGGATCTTTCAACAAAATACCATCCGCAAAAGAGATTACTTGCTTGTTTGTTCCTCGGTTTACATGGCCGGATCAACGACGTCGTTCTCACAAGCGATTCCCGTTGATATTTTCCTGGGAAGAAGAAAGAAAAGAAAAAAAGAATACAGATAAGCTTTCTTTTCTATTCTTTTCAGACACTTTCTTCTTTCTCCATACGCAGATTATTTATGAAGAACACTTATTTGTCGCAAAAATGAACAAAAAGAGATAACGGGACATAAATAGAGACCGTGATGCATAATTGTTTAGAGCAACCAAGCTTTTCACACTAAAGAGTGTTTTCCCTTTTGATTTTCCTTTATTTTTATTTCACTCTTTAAATTGCTCCGATTTCTCTTCTTTTCAGCAGCTTTTTATTATTTTTTACCAAGAGCTGTCTCTAAAAATTCGATTTTTTTCTCTTTTTTCACCCTTTTCTCTTACGATTGTTTCCTACCTTACTTTGCCTTTTTTTCTGCTCCCCAAGTGTCGTAAATGCTAATCATATTAATCGGTATGGGAGTCTCTTAGTGAGAGCGGCCTCAGGTCGTTGAAACAAGGTTGCGAATAAAGTCACTTTGTAATTTCCATGAGAAAAAAACTGTAATTGTTAGAGGTAGATCGTGACGCGGAGGATAGGTATTTAAGTGAAGCCAAGGGACGACTGGGACCTTTGTTTTGATCGTTTTCCAATTGGTTGAGTGTAGAGTTTAAGTAAAAGCGATGCAATTTTCCACTCAATTTCTTATGTGCGGCTTAGGGGCCATCCGTAAATTTAGTAACACTTTTTTCGCATATTTTTTGCTCCTCCTCTACCCCATGTGACAACATCGTTTGGACCATCTCCCCCCACTCTCCATGCGAAAATTAAAATGTATTAATCCCTTGAAATACTTAACAAAATTTTAAAATTAAATCTCTGCATATGTAAGGGAAAGGTCAATGAATTAATATTTACTTTAATTTTTGCTGAGTCAGTTTTGTTCAGTAGAAAAGAAAATGTTAGTGCATTTCAGTCCACACGCAAAGTAAACATTTGAAATATGAATCAGTTTGTTAACAAAACGAATCACGAAATACCTCTTTGAGTTGGAATGTTATTAGAAGTGAAATTTCCAGTAAAGAGCGTACAACTGTACATATTGTCTGTGTATTTTGTTCTGTGTGGCAAGCGGTTCAGACTTCAGTTTCAGTGAAATTCATTTGAGTAGTGGCAGGGGACAGATCGATTACTTTTAAAGCACGATGTATCGTTGCTCCACCAAACCTTAAACCTAGTCCACGGAAGATCGAACTTTTTCAATTGTGAACTTTCAAAGAAAGATGAGTCTACCCGCAAGCATTTGTAAAAGTAAAGCGACAAAGTACGAGACTTCAGGTGTTCTAGGGTAAAAGAAATATATCAGAACTGCATAGAAACTTTCTGCAAAATAGGTCGCTTATTCAGAATGTGTGTGGAATTTTTCTTGAATTTCAACTTTTAACATTTACAGAGAATTTTTGACGTCAAAGCGATAGAAACTTTGAAATTAAATTAGAAGATCCTTTGAAAACACACTTTCTAAAAAAAAATCAGTAGAAAAGGGAAGTGAATATAAAAGTATTAGTTAATCAAAATTAACACACTACGCGTGGAAATATTATCCAAGAGGCATTTAATATTTTTGAGAAAAATGCAGTGTTGTGCACTATTTTTTAGCTTCTTTTCTACCTTAAAAGTATTTGCTCTCAACTCATCGCATCGTTCTGTTGTTGTGGGAAGACAAAACGAGAAACATTGCGCAGCGTCGGTTGCATGGAAGATGGAAGATGGAAGATGGCACAGGGTGGCTGGGGTCGAGGGAAATTAAGCAATTAGTAACTTTGTACCACAGGCGCTCTCAGCAAGATTTGATTATGTTTTCGGTTTAAGCTCTCCAAACTGAAGTATTCTCTCAATGCTTATCATTCATTCTTAAGTACTTCTGGCTTCTCTCTAAAATGTCTCCACTATTGCTTTTAAGAGTAGAACCAACTTACGGCTTTCCACTCTTTTCTTTTTATTTTACTCACTGCTTGAATTGATTATTTTACTTTCAGCAAACACCTGTCTTGATACAGTTTTGTTTAACACAATCGAATGCCTTAGTAGTGGACATGCATTAAATAATCTTATGATTGTTCTATTTTCAATTAGTGAGTTTACATCTACTTTCTCGAGTTTCAATGAAATTGCTTCCAAAAATGTATTTCCAACGTTCGGACTTCTGTGTCTGTAACCGTAGCTCGCAATATATCGAACATGGTGAAGCGAAAGCCCAAAAAAGGAACACAGATGGAAAAAGGTACTTGTGGAAGGATGAGGTGTCATTAAGGGTTTATTTGTGGCATGCGGTTTGAGAAGAGCGAGAGTTGAGCGAGAGGGATGAGATTGAAGGAAGGGAAGAAAGGGGTGAAGGGATAAGGGTGGAAAACGGAGAGAGTTAACAGACATGAGAATTTGTATAGAACTAGGTTGGTTGAGAGTGTTGGTATAATTGAACGGTGTCCATCTTTCAGACAACAGTTGCACCCCCTGCTGTCCAATGCTCCTAGACCATTTGTATGTCCATTCATATTGACTGGTCTCTCTATCTTCATTCTACCCAAAATGGTACACTGTTTATTTTCCTAATTCTCAATGTCATGCCGACATCACGTGCCATCAGTAACGTGTCCATTAAGACTTCAAGGACAAACGACATTTTCGATGAGTAGGATATAAAATAAATTAGCCACCTTTTGAAAGTTATTTGAAACACTAATAAAAGTCTCAATCAAGAAAGGCGGAGTTAATGATTAAGTTTAATCCTCGTAAAGTAAATATGAAAAGCAAGTAAGAAAATCAATCTTTACTGATTTAAGAGTTTTAATGAAACTCCGCAGCATCAAAGGCTTTGGAAAACCATGAAGTGTCATTTCTTGTATATCCCTGCTGAGGGTAGAGATCCCTGAGGGGTATTCTCGCTTTCCCTCGGTCTCACACCTACTCTTTCAAAAATTCTCCCGTCTCTCTTGTTTCAGTCGAGGCCAACTCAATGTTCCTGAATAAGTTATTAACAGTACCTGTTATAATACGCTTTCAGGGGAGACTTTGGCGAACGATGGAACACCGACACGAAACAGAAACCACTAAGTAAACAAGAATTTCTTTAATTAAATTAAACACTCGGCAACAGTGTTCGCCTCTTGCTACTCTATGTATTTAAGTCCTTATCTGTAGTCCCTTTATTCCTCTTCCTCTTTCGAATGGATCTCTACCTCTTTCTAAAGCGATCCTAGCGACCCCTTACTGCTTAGTATGTATATGCTTTCAAGTCTCAGAAGCGACATGTTATTTACATTCGATACTGGACTCTCAGTTCCTTGTATTTGTATGGGATTGAGTTTAGGAGACAGACTGCACAACTGGGCAACCAGAGCATAGCTAACTATGTACATACGTGCTCTCCCATGTGGATTTCGTTAATTAATCGCGTCGGCTGTGTTCTATTCCTGATATATGTAACACAAGTTTTGAACGCCATTATAAGTTTCTTCCACATAGAACTATTTTCAATAAAAATGAATCAATGCTTTAAAGCTGTTTTTAGTTTGAAATACATTCAATACAAAAATTCTTTCATTTGAATGTTCAGAAATTAAACCACATTTCCTGATGTAATATTTCTTGATAATATCAGGAACTCACGGTGCAGAACCTAACCATAAGTCTAACCACGTGTTTTCTAATGTCATAGATATATTTTGAAACGTGAAAATTAAAAGCCGTGAATTAAGACAAAAAATTGAAGGTTGGTGAGGCGAAGTGAGAGTGAGGTGAGATGAGAGTAAAGTGAAGTTACGTAATCGACCAGGATTTTTATTTCGTACTTCTCTTCTGCAGTAAATTTTCTGGATATATTTACACAGTGAAGTGCGATGGAAACGCAAAGTATAGTTTCTATGGAGAGGGTTAGAGACTTTATTATATGTATGCAAGTCACGCATAATCCGCGAGAAAGCTCACGGTGAGACATAGTGGATACATAAAAGTTACAATACGTGAACCTTGAAATTATGGTCACGTGCTGTGGTACTGGACATGGTTATACGGTTTAAACAGGTTGTTTCAAACTTTCGTCACGCATGTACCTCGACTTCTTTATCGTGCTAAACTGTTTTGCTGATTTTACCTCCCCAAAATCTGTTTCACTGGCTTAGTTTCGAGTTGCTCTTACCAAATTGAAACAAAGACCCTGAACAAGTTTTTTTTTATATTAACTTGCTTTTATTTATCCCCTTGTTTTCTCTATTGCTCTATTTCTGCATTCATGATAAGACGTAAATTTTGAACTGCATTAATTCGATACCATGGCTCTCTGCGCACAGAATAATCTTCTCTCTAAATATGACTAGTTCAGCTCTTGCATCCGAGGATTCGGTAATAAAATATTTTACAAGCGTATTAAGTTCAGGCGAAGGTGGAAAAAGAAACAAAACATAAACAGTTTTTATGATCCGTGGGGAGACGAGAAAGAGAAGGATACAGTTAGGACAAGGAGAGTGGGAAGTCGTAAGGCATTGAGAATATCAAGCAGGAAAATGAGATTTATATTAATTTCTGCAACCGTCGTCAACCGACGTTTTCATCTCGTAACCGCCACAGATTTTACTACTCATGGTAACACTCCTGCCGGATATTTGCTTGCGTGGAGTTAAATTACGCAGGATACCGTCTATTAGAGTTCATGTTAAACGGCGATTAACCTTCGAGGTTTCGTTTCCGCAAACACTGAAAGCAATTAACGCCCAGAATATACGTCAGAAAGCATTCTAGAGATACCAGTTGAATTTGAATGTCTTTTTAAGTAAGTTGTACATAATTATTCGAATTTTTAGGTTTGTCCCTCAAATTTCTTACTGTCTGAGTTTTGTGGTACAATTTAACTTTACCTTATTCTTGTATAATTACAGCAGTTATCACAGGTCGTTACGTATTCACCTTTTTTTCACCTATTTTGATTTCGTTCTCTTGAATTCTTTAAAAATCTCTTGAAATTCCTTAAAATCACAGTGATATCCCTTGGAAGTCCTTACAATGACT
The DNA here is from genome assembly GCA_904066015.1 of Synergus gifuensis. Lineage (NCBI taxonomy): Eukaryota > Metazoa > Arthropoda > Insecta > Hymenoptera > Cynipidae > Synergus > Synergus gifuensis. The sequence goes on along the minus strand of CAJFCO010018020.1, from coordinate 5,832 downwards.
TAAAATCTATTGGAAACATTTAAAATATCTGGAAAAACGTTGTTAATCATAAAATAAATCTGTAAAAATCGTTTGAAATTTATTGACTTGGATTGGAGGTAAAATTTTTCTTCTTCTAGACAAATTTTCTAATATTTCTGATTGGATGGTGTAAATTTGTTTCAATTTTTTGCCACCTATTTCTCACCTATTTTTATTAAAAAAAAAAATCCACATATTAAACCAGCCAAATACTATTAAATATTTTTTGAACATTCAACATTGGGCTAAAATAAATTTTGCAGTTTAGAGTTTGAAGGGGAGAAAGCTCCCTCTAAAACGTTTGCCATCTGTGAGAGTGCTTACACTAAGTTCATGGTTTCCCGTTTACAAGAGAAATTCCTGAGAAAGAAATCTCCTTTTCTCCGCAATCCCATTTTCATAATCTTTTCATTCTCTGAGACAGTTTTGTACAAGTGCGTCAATGAGTCCACTTTAGCCAAAAACTAAAAGGCTTTTCATCTCTCTGTAGAAATTTATCGCTGAATTTTACATCAATGCTTTTATTATTAAAAGGAAAAACGACCTTTGCATTTCACTGCAAACTATTACTTTTATCGGATTTGACTTTTTTCCAAATCCTCTACAAGTATAATAAAATTTCGCTAGTCCTAGTCTTCATTATATGGGATTTGTTCCTTGTTTCTAGGTTTAAAGATTAAAATTTGGCAGAACTTCGACTTCAGTGGATTTAAACCGAAAACTTTCAATCTATAAAGAGATAGTCCTATAATTTAAATTGGTTTATGAGTTTTAATAACATTCTAGCAAAGTAGACTACGAGGATTATTTAAGAAGAGAAATCGCATAGCGTTGTCCCGGGATGAAATATATACAAATTAAAGTCAGGAAGAAGATATTCATTATATAACAAAGTTAGACAGAAATTAAGTGGAATGAAGTAAAATAGAAAACCGACCACCAGCAAGTCAAGAAAGCAGGTATTAATGAAATTTTGAACAAAAAAGAGTGAAAGACACCATCAAGTATAAAAATCAAAGAACTGAATATATTTTTACAAAAAAGTTGCAGAGGATTAATAATGAATAAAATTATGAATAAAATCTCTGCTGCAGTGTTACACGTCTTTTTGAGTCCACTTACGAGATTACGGACTTGGGTGATTTTACATTATGCTAAATATTTCATTTAGTTAATTTAACTCTTTTTTGTCTCTTGATTACGACTGTGAAGGGAAGCGTGCCACGTTTCTCACAATAACATTAAATTGGACGACGGTACGGGAAAATTACGTATGTACGGCGTACATAGGCTCTGGAAACAGTGTGAGAAAACATAGTACAGAGTCTGGACCTTCCATGAGCGAATTCCAGGCCGGAGGAAACAATTGTGCATTCGCCGAGGCAAGAGTCTCTAATTAAAATGCATTGTTTATATTCTTAGCACGAAGATTCAGTCTCTCTTTTGCTCGCTAAACTGACTCCTTTCCGTCTTTCTCCTCCTTTCGTTATTGCTCTCCTCCATCCACCTTCCTCTGTTTTCTCTACTCCTTACCTTGCGTGCACTTGATCTTTCTGTAAACTCAGAAATCTTATGTACACAAACTTTACACTAACTGATTAAAGTCCACGAAGGATTGGATGAATTAGATATCAAAACAGTAAGAAGTTTTGTTAAAAGCTAAAAAAAAGAAAAAAGAAAATAGAGCAGTAAACTAAGTATCCGTAGTTTGAAAAAGCTCGATCTAGACTCGACTCGATGGTTATTAGTACTTTTAATTAAATATGATGGAACTGGAGGAAGTTATTATTACATTATTATATTTTGAAGGAGTTATCAGACAGAAAATAATCCTCACCTATAACAAGTAGAAAAGTTCGTTTATGTTCAGACAACTGAGTGAAACCGCGAAGCGTGCCTCGAATTGCATAAAGGAAATTACGCTGCTCAACTCGCCCGTTTTCAGGCGTAAATTGTAATTCTTTGTAAAATGAGTAATTTCGAAAAATATGAGATGAGATAATTCACGTTTAACTCGGCATTTACCTAGTAGCCTGAAGTAGATATAGCTATTCGTACAAGAAAGCACATGAGTGCAGTCTAAATTCTCCATAATTACCTACATACACCAATTTCTAATAAGAGTAATATTCGAGGGAAATGGAAACCTGTGCAGCATCTTCACAACCAAATTTTGTTTACTTCATACAACTTCAAGTCATTCAATAGCCAATCAACTCTCTTAATCTGAATCATCGGAATTTCACTGATTCAAAAAAGAGTTAATTTCATTCCTTCTTAAATCTCTTGACAAGCGTCGTAAATTTTAATTTCTAATTCTATGTCCTTTTCTCGTTTCATTCACTGACCTTTTTACCTCTGTGCGAGGCAGGTGTGTCACGGATGAAAAGTACTCTTTTTCTCTTACAGTTACCTAGTTGAGCAACATATTTCACATTTCACTGCACCACTTAACACAATATCCACCTCCAAGTCTGGAATAAAAATTGAGGGAGCTTTATTCTCGAATTTTGCTGCGCACGTGCCTCTTATATATAAACTGAGAAAATATTTGTTCATTCTGAAAATATGGAAGAGAAGTCTGAAGAATTTTCTGCTATCAAATAATAGTATTAAAGTTAAATCACTCGAAATTTTTTTATATATTTATAATAGTATGTAAATTTTAAACTAGTTTAGTAAACTTCAACTAGACACATCGCTTGACCTATTTTCAAAATTTTCCACGACCTTTTATGGCCCTTCTATATCGATTTAAAAATTAAAAATAAAAATTTGTTTTGTTCATATGAGAAAAACTTTTTTAAAGATTTTGGGAATACAATATTAATACATTTTAGTAAAATACAATTGTTTACATGTTCGAGACGCATTGAATATCAATTGACCTATTGAGAAACCTTCCATGATCTTTTATGGCCTTCGAGATGGCCCTCCAACATTGATTTAAATACAAAATGTTTTGTTTTATTTAGTGGTTTACTCCTCGTTTTATATTTAATATTCGATTATTTCCCGTGTAGAAATTTCTAAACCTGGTTCAGATCAGGTTTGGATGATACCCACCGATCTGGACCTAATCGAGGCTAGAGTACCCCGATCTAGGCTCGGTCAGGACTACAGCAAAATTTCTACACGGGTAATGGTAATTCACAGCGTTCTCTTCTGTCAATATGTGGTATTCGGCAGACATTATATAAACATTGGCATCAATAGAGGTGTAGAGAGAGAGAGAGAGAAAGGTGTATACCTTTCGAATGAATATTTATGCATGCGTCTAACCTTGTGGTAAATAGAAGCATGTTCACTCATGAAAAACAAACGTATGCGGTTTGTCTTGGCTAAATTTCCTCTTCAACGTGACGATGACGGTTCCGTGACGCGGAATATCAAACGCGCTTTGCCGGATGTTCCCAAAATCAGAAGTTCGCCATACTCTATTTCCTTCACAGAAAGAGCAGTATTTTAAAATTGATAAAAATCAAAAGAATGACAGATTCTCCAATATTTTATGATTCAACTTTTTATTTCTTTTAAAACTATTTTATATAATCACACTTTTTAGAAAAATTCCGTTATCTCTTGTCGATGTCGCCTCAGTTTCATTTCCTACTAGAGGTCGCCTGATCTGGTTCCGATCGATGCCACACCAAAATTTCTACACGGGCTTTTTGGTTTCAAAATTCTTGAATCTAAGGTGGCTCGAATTACACTCTACTTTCTATAGAAATTAAATAACAGTACATAGCAACCTTTTTCTTTGACGATGTCTGCTTGAAATAAAAAACTCGGTCTTTTCAGTTTACTCTGAACTTGAAAGCCAACATCAAACGAGGCGACACAATATTGTTTTCTAATTATCTCGAACGAGATGTAATCTAATAGTGAGCAAACGCCACTTAACGTAACTTCGTTTCATCGCTCAATTACCTAGCCTCAACCGGTTACCCAGATGGTCGTAAATTTGTAACTGCTGTTGATATGTGAGCATTAGGGTCTTCAAAATTGATTATTGCGAGGTTAAAGAAAATTCTCTTCATATTTATGAAATTTTCCTTTCCTTGGGATCAATCATGTAACTTTCACACTTTCCCGTTGTTCTTAATTTTTTGCAGCGTGAAACGTTTCAAGTTTTTTAAATATCAACGATGAGATTCGAAGTTCGTGGTTGGAGAGTTTGTTTTTACTTATATAAATTGTAATAAAATCATAAAAAATTTTCATTTTTATGAGCTCCACAACTGCAACTAAAATCTCATGCAGAATTGGAGGAAACAGGACTCCTAAAATATGTCGATTATTTGATTTCCAAGTCTGAACATCGAAACCCTTCACGTATTTGCGGTAGGTAATCTCCTGCATACGAATAGGTCCACATGTACAATAATGTGCATGCGTGTTTCTGCACGCAATTCGTCGGGGTGTGTAAAAAGTCGAGAAATTTCCAATGGTATGTATAGCATACGTAAGATTGGAAAAATATCCCCAGCTTCTATGGGTTTATCTACAGTCAATAAAGACAACCTGTCAGTATGAATACGAAAACGAATATTCCCACCTTTATTAGAAACATATTTTCCGTTCATGCAAAAATTTGTTAACATCGTTGATATTTCTTTCCTTTTTTTTTTTTTTTTCTAAATCTCACATGTAGTTAATCTGGGAATAAATGCAGTAGATATTACATTGAGTTGTAGAAAGAACGTTGGAAAGTTCTCGGTATTGGATTACGAAACTTCAAAGTATAAGAGGCGTCGAAATGATATAACAACCTGTCTGATCTCACTGGGATTACTATCCGTAGGGAGTGAAGGGTGTATTTTATAATTTATTTCTCTGCAGTCCGTTGTCAATCCCGCATTTCTCGATCCATTTCTCATTCTCCCATGCATATTTTCTAATTATGCACTTTTTGCCTTCGATTTCATTCCACATCTTTATATTCTCATAAATCCGTAAATTTAATTGGAAAATAGAAAATCTCTGTCGTCCTTTTTTACATATAAAAATCAATTCTTCTATTCAGTAAGATTTAAAATGTACACTTTTCCGTGTAAATCTGATTCTGAGTGATTCTTTCTTTTGTATCATACTTTCTTTTTGCATTAAAAATCTTTGCTATTGCAATTTTATATGAAGGAGATTGTCGTTTAATCTGAAGGATCATTGGAAATAGATAAAAAAAAATGTTAGAAAAGTGAGGGATCTATCGTCCGTTATTCACGGAGATTTACGTGTAGAAATCCAGCCTCTCGAAACTGGTGCCCAATACGAGAGATATCTTCCCCCTAACTCCGAGGACAGATAAAGAAAACCGTTTCAATTTCCCTAATGCTGCCACCGTCTCACTTTTACATTACTTCTCCTGTCAGTCTGCTTTATTTGTCTTCCGCTTTCCTTTTCCACTCCCTTCTCCTGAACCCTCTATGTTTGTTCTTACGTTTCATCGCAACTATTCTTCCTCTTTCCTTTCTTCCATCCTTTCTGCTATTTTTTTTATTTTCTTCCCTTTTGCACCCATAAACCCAAATCTCACGGAAATCTGCGGCTGACCCGCAGCTTCTGGTTTCGAACTAACGAACGAGAATATCTCTCACAGATAAAGTCAGTCGGGTCAAAGTAAGCGGATTGTAAATGGAAATTTGGAATAGGCCAAATTACAATTTCAGGGAAGAAAAAAATCTCCTGATACGTCCAGCCTTCGTTTCAAAAACTGTTGTTTAAGTAATCAAATAGTAGCGAAAATGTTAGAAAAAAAAAAATTTCTCAAGGAAATGCGAGTAGCTGTCAGGGAAATTAGAAATTGACACT